>VYZV01023953.1:50526-67354 GCA_013401275.1 Pandion haliaetus
CTGAACTCCTAGTTCAGCACAGTTTTGTTTTACTACTACACCTGATGTACTGAAATCATATTATACGGGGGAGTACAGATGAGTGATGCACTCTTTACATCCTTCTGCATTATCATCAATATCGAAAACTTCAGACATGGATTCTGATCTGTCTCCCTGATAATATGTGGATCCTGCCTCTTCCTCCTTTAATGCAGTTGAAATATTTAAGCACAATGTCCCTATATTTACTTTTGGGGGGAAAACTGGTTTTAGTGGAATGCTTTCAACTCTAGAAACTGCCTTTCTCTCTAGAACTTGACAGTTTGGCTTCTGCCAAAAAAAAACCCAAACAAAAAAAAACCAACAAAAAAACCAACAGGGTCAGCAGAAAGATGTGGGGACTATATACACACCTTTACCTGGTTACTAAGCTTATGCCTCTGATGACATAATTCTGTCTCTACCTGCAGAAATGCAATACCAGGTAAGTGAGGAAAATGCCAGCTGCTTAAAGAAAGTACATAGGGAAAACAAAGACATCACCACTCATACGTTATTAAAATTCTCATGTACCTCAGTCCAGTCTTTTTCCCCCCATCAGATAACCATGAAGCCTCATCTCCAGGAAGTAATTATATCAATAGACTACACAATTTATAAAACGATTTAGTTAAATTATTGCAGTCCTTTAATATGAACAGATTCAGTTTAGTTTCTCTGTGTAAACAGATGTGTTCTACAGAACAAATCCAAACAGTTTAAGAAGCTGGTGCTGTTAAACAGAGATGAGCTAATTGGATGAGTGATCCTATTTATTTCAACAAAAGTAAAGCAACTTATGTTAAAGCCATGTTTTTCTTGTTTTGCTTTGTTTTTACACAAGTTGCTTAAATTATTTAGTCAAATCAGTATAATTTATATACTACTGTAAGAAATAAGATAAAAGGGATTTTAAAGAAAGAGAACACCAAGAGATTCAGATTAAATAGCTCGCCAATAGCTGAAAATAAAGAATCTTGCCCAAAAAAAGCTCACCATGCAATTTAAACTACAACTTTAGAAATCTTTTGGGAAGATGCAATGTTCAAACGGTGAAAAGGCAAGAATTTTTTTGGAGAAAGAGGAGCACATGGTAGAAGATAATAAGCAGTAGAGAGTGAAGACTAAGGAAGATAATGGGAAGCAGGTGAGACTGAAAAGAGGAGTATAAAGCTGATTACATTAATGTAAAAAGTATAACACTGTAAATCAATACTCCTAGCAGTATAGCTAATGCATAAAAATCCAGAAAGGTATTTCCAAGAAGTTCGAGGATATTTTATTGCTAGTCATCCACAAAGGCAGAACACCTTTCAAACATAATGAGCATGCAAGTATTTCCATTGACCTCAAACACCAGTTTCGAGTCTGAGTGGACACGATGGGGATTTTGAGGGGACACAGAAATGGAAAGCCCTCATTTACTCTGGTGCCTTTCACTCTAGAAACCCTCAGCCTCTTTCAGTTCCACTCACAAAGCATTATACAAATTATCCCTTCTCCTGATTTCTGCTATTTCTTACATGGTTGCACATGCAAGGTAAAAGCAGCCCCAGTTTTCCGGAGGAATGTTTACATTTGTTTCCTAGGCACACTGCTCCTTGGATATCTCTATTGCTAATTGAGTGCTATTCCAGGCCCCCCCNTTGCTAAACGATATATTAACTTACCAAATAATATAAATTTTCCTCTCACAACTATCTTCTTACATCTCACTTATTTAATACAGAACACCTCCCGCTGACCTAATTCCTTTGGTTTCTCTATCATCTATGTATCTTCAAGCCAATATGACAATTTATATTAAAACAAGGCCAGAGACATGCTAAAACTCTGATCAGCTATATGAACAATGAAGGAACAAAGAGGGCACAAACCTTTTCCCCTTTTACATTCCTTCCGCTAGCTTTGTAAACTGTACCTCCTTTCTGCATTGTTTATTAACTAAATTTAAGAATTCACAAATATACTTCCTGTTTATCTCTGTGCATTGTAGACTATGAATGGCACTGTCAATGTTAAATAGATACAAGTTCTTAAAATACTAAAAGTCAAAATGCAGTGATCGCCTTGGAACTGGCACACTACATTAAACTACACCTCCAGCTAATCATGTATTTTCACTAAATATAAGCAAATAAACTACACTGTCAGTTCACCAAGTTCTGCCAGTGTCACTCATGTCATGCTCGCGCTCCAGACACTTAACAGTCCTCACTAAAACGTGATATTGTCAAAGGGTCACAAGATGGGAGTGCTTTCAGGATGCATGCAAACATTTTGTTATTTAATTAAAAGTCAAAAAAGTACCTAAACACATTCAAACTTACAAAAGAGAAATTAGAACAAACAAGTGAGTCACACAGATTTTGATCCTAAATATAGACTGCTGCTCAGGAGACAATAAAAAACACAGGATTGGAGAAGATAAAGTGTTAATCGCATATTTGGTGGTTTATGAGCCAAAGCAGTCTGAGGTTTAAACTGCTTCTGCTCAGTGCTCATCCCATTCAGAGACGATGAATCATTTCCCATTTGGCAACACTTCTGCCTACAAGGCTGTCTTCTGTGAGATTTCTCCTGTATCCTTGTAATAGATTTGCTAATTTAGTACACCTGACTTTGAGCAAAAGCTATTGTTGCCAGCTGTCAGACTAGACCTCGTCCTGTTTATCAGACACATCTAAACCATCCTGTTCTGCCCCAGTCATAGAAACAGAACACTCTTTACTAATCCCAGTGCAGTAAATTACTTTCTAATATCCTTGTTTTTCTTACCCTGCCAAAATACCAACACATCATAGATTTAAAGCAACAGCAAAATCAATTTATCCACAGCAGCTGGGCTCAGACCAGTTTATCCAATAACCACATTTTTTTAAAGTCATATTTGCTGTTCTAGTCATTCTGTCCACGAATTCCTGAGTTTCAGCAGTAGAGGTTTGACTATTTTAAACAAAGGTAATATAAGCTCACAGGGAGTGCATTCTAGTTTTTTAGGCAGGCCTCCACAGCTCTTTGAAAGATAAATCAGAGCAAAACAAACTATTAAACGCCTCACACACACTAAAACATTTCCTCATTTTCCCCAGGGCTTTGTGCATGCAAAAGAAACTGCATTACTTTCTGTTTATAAATATTTGTCTGGACAGCAGCTTAAAAGGGTAGGGGCAACAGAGAAAATATGTGGTGTTTTTGGGGGTTGGGTTTGTTGGGTTTTTTTTTAAACCTACCTACAGAGAATTTGGGAAACATATAAAAAAACAATTTGTGCATGACATTTTTACTCCTAAACAAAATCTACCAGAACTCAAGTCTTTACATTCTAGATTACATAAATCAGTTATACAGATGCAAAAAAGTAGTCTCACTCTTTTCAGGTTTTATACACTGCCCAGAATTCCTACTGCACTTTAAAAAGCTCACTGTGTTCACAGAAACACATACCCACGCATTAGACACTCTTTTGATACTTCTAGTCTTCCAATTTTTTAAAACTCAATGTAATAAACAAAAATATCAGAATGCATCCACTCCACCAACAAAAAATACAGAGTACCTACATTCCTCTCTTCCATTTTCAGGGGGCTGTGGAGCTGCTTACTCATCTCTAGCATTCAAATCTGACTTTGTTAATTCATGCTGAGCGGTCGAGGAAGCGCACCTGGACTCTTCTACCTGGGACCGACTAGGAAGGCCAGTCAGACACCATGATTCAACATGCAAAGGCCATTTACTGTCAGCAGGTTCCACACCCCACTATGGTCATCTTCTGCTATATTTGCTGCCAAAACTAAATTTCACTATATTTGCCTACTTGTAGGCTAGCTGAGGATCCCTGCTAGCGTCTGTCTTCATGACGATATCTATACAACATTCAAAACAGGATGATGTCTTGACTGGTTTCAGACAGGAAAAAAAATAGTAAAATAAATAAGAAATCAAGAGCACGAACTCCACATAGGGAAGAAGTGGAGATCGTTTATGCTCTAGAAGTAATCTGTGCTACCTATAATATAGAGGGAGGACTGCCCGCAGCACTGCGAACACACGGTATGAATGAGAAAAGTTGTAGGAAGTTCCTAAAACAAGAGGAAGTGAAACACAAGAAATTCATCGGTGCAGGGAAAAAACAATTTAGAGCAGTTGATAGTGATGTAGCAAACCTATGTGACACGACTGCTATGATGCAGTTACATACAGGGCGCACCTATCTACAGGCAATCAAAGCAACTCTTTGGGGATTTGCAGAACATCCCCACCCCACCCCACCCCAGTAACTGCTCATCTACCACAACCACCCTGCCCTTGCAAAGGGGCCATGAATCTGGAACCACCTGCTGCAACCTCAGCTGCAGAGCCAGTACCTGTCCTTCCAGGTGGGGCAGAGGAAAGGAACCTGGGAAATAGAACAAGATCTTGGGATTTTAGGAAACTGAGATGCAGTCAGAACAAATAACAGAATTGAGAAACAGTATTATTTCATTGCCCTACAACAGCTACATAACCAGCCTAGTCCCCTGTAAAGGCATTGTTCTTGCAACTAAAAAGAAAAAGACCTACATATATGTTTTCACAAGGTTCTTCATTGTAACATTTGAAATGATGAATCAGATACTGTATTTCAAGTATTATTCATCTGTACAATTTAAGCTAGCCCTGAGCAATCATTAAAGAAAAATATTTGCCAGGAAAAAATAACCCAGAATATGTGATTCATTCACTTTTGAAACAATAAAACAGTTCACTATAACAAAAATAACTATATTGTAAATACTTCAGTTAAAAAGTTAAAAAACCAGCCAAATACAATGAAGAAAGCATGCCCTTCAAAAAACCCAAAAAACAAACCAATCATGCATATGTGTGCAAACACAAAAAAATCTTGTTAGTAAAAGGTAATTCCATGAAATACAGTTAACACTGTATCTGATGGAAATACTACTCTATCCTTTAGCTATTTAATTTGATAGTCTTAAACCAACAAAGATGCACCTCACCTCTCAAACTCTGACAACTCATTATTAAGCTGCTAAAGAGATATTTATTTCAGCCCAAAGGTGATGCACATAGTGTATATCTGAAAAAGAAACAGACCACTAGCTCTGGAAAGTTCAAGACAGTAACATCACAAAAACTCCTAATCAACTCCCTGGGAAGTAGTTAGGGCTTTCACAGACCTTAAAAAATGAAAAGGGGGATCAGCTGAAAAAAATCACATATTTAAGAGCTTTATAATTGCCCAAAGCTCAAGAAGGTGTGAAAATGAGCAGCTTTGGGGAAAAAAAAGTCTTCATAGAAGCAGACTTTGTTTTGGTGTTGTATCAAACATTGGGGGGGGGGAAAGAGAAGCACTGTTAAGCATCAACAATTAACACTATACAAATATTAAAACAGTTTAAAAAGCTCACTCTTCTTCATGGTTAGACAATATTAAGTGTAAGTTTACTTAAAATGAAACCTTGCAGTTTCACATTGTATCAGTTCATTTCTTTTTAGTTGACTAAAAAAATCATACATCTCACAGCACTCTTACAACTTCTCACTTTGTCTATATATAGCCATTTTCTGAATAGGCCTCTAAAAGAAACTTCAAATAGAACATCATGCCTTTCTCTTGCTGGAGATACACCTGCCCGCTAAATGTAATTTCTGATTTGTTTCTTCCCTGTTTAAACTCTTTTGCAGACTCGTGTCTGTGTGTTTAATATATAGAGTGAAGACCAAAGTTTTTCACAGCACAGGCAACAGTGTAAACAAAGCACAGTATATTCTATCAATCCACTAACTCAGTAAGCTGTCCCTGTCCAGTGGTGACAAACTGCATAAAATTAAGAGGACTCCCCTCTTCTACAGAGACATCCTTACATACAATGCAAGATCCATCAGAGTACACAAATGATGACTGCCGTAGCTTTCTCTGTCCATTTGATATTTAACGTATTTGTATTGACACTAACTAAAAAAAAAAAGTCAAATCTTCCATGCAACTAACTCATCAATAGCAAATAACACCAGAAAAAAATATTAATTGTACCTCCAAAACCTTTGCGAATAGACGGCATTTAAATTAGCCAAGGAAACATCAAAAACTACATAATTCAATTATTATCACATATTACTTAACACAAAGTTCTTGCTTTTAAAGCAAGAAAATATTAGCATTAATGAAGTGACCGAGACATCACATCATTTCTTATTATCAAGGATTTAAAAAAAAAAAAAAAAAAAAATTCTCCAGTTTGCTAAAAGCTGAAGAATTCCTTTTGTTTTACATGTAAGGAGTAATCCTAAGAATTATATTCTGAATCACGGCCACTTAGAAGCCAGCTCTTAATTCCCTATTTCTTCTATATAGGATTGAGGTGATGAACATGTGGAGCAAAGGAACAGATGGGAGAAATTCTGGGGTAGGTGTTTTTTCCTGTTTGTTTTTAAACGCCTGTCCTCTATCCAACGGTAACCGCTTACATTCTTTGCATTTGTTATACATGTTAAGTTCTTATAAAGCACCTCTGCTGTCGATGACAACTCCTTCCAAGTAACACACTCGAATCACTAACAATAACACAGCACGTGCAGCAACAGCATTCCCTGGTTACAAAGCCAAGTGTTAAAAAGTTTGGAAACACGAGAATCCGGGCTGCCCCTGTGACCCTGTGTCACGTTCATTGCTACAACACTGGAGTCTGGGCACCAAACGATCCCCAGCACCTTGTCCTGCCAAAAGTCGGTCTCCACCACGCGCCCATTTGTCCCGGACAGTTCCTTGTTCCAGGTCACTCCCTTCTCCACCCTCATCCAACTTTTGAACCCTCTGCATTTTAGTTAATGCCTCCCTTCACACTGGGAGCGCACCGCCGAGTTTAGCATTAACAGGACGAGATCAACTCCTGTCCCCAGCCATTTGTTAAGCCGTGCACTAATTCTTACTTGGCCGATACAGACATCTGCCTATTACCACGTCCCTGTTTGATAGCATTCCTGCCCAAGAATAAAGAATTCACAAGAACAAAGGATTTTTCAAAGATGCGCAACATAATTTTAATCTCATTCTTGAAATTGGTTGAATTTTAACAGTATCTTCCCCAAATAAATTCAGCCCAGTTTAGCTACTCAGCATAAAACATTTCAGTGTTAGCAGGCTGCCGAACAGCAACTGAAAAGACAGTCTTATAACGGGAAGTGCTAACTACAGTTGGCGTTACGAGCTCCAACTTGGTACTGCAAGTTCAACTCTAGTTATAAATTCCACTGACAGCGAATAAAAAGCAAAGATGTTCAGACAAAGCAATTCAAAGCTGTGTTCAAATTACATGAGGTAGAAGCAACTGCAGGAAACAGCGCTCCTACTCACCATGCTGCTGTAGTGCGAATGTTAACATTCAAAAGGGTCGGGTTGACCAGGGACAATTTTTCTTTTCATTTACTTCTACTCCATCACAGTGACACAGGGTGGTGGGTGCAGGACAAGTGCATCTCTAGTCTTGGACCACACTAGGAAGAACTATTTAAATGTGGAGAGTGAAGTTTCTAAATTTCAATAAACTTATAAAAAATAGAAAGCTTCTGAATGGGTCCAAAGTACTACCCAGTGTAGATTAAGTTACATTATGCTGATACACAGGAAATAGCTGACTTATTCTACAGGATGAACAGTTCACCAGAGGAAAGGAACATTCAGGAAAAATGATAAATATTGTAATGAGGAAATCCAAGGCACATATTCACAATGCCACATTCAGGTTTCACAAATGAACAGAAATTTCTTTATGATCTCTTGGCCACAGAAGCAAGTGAGACACGGATAAATATAAATATATAGTACCTCCTCAGGCAGAGTAAGCACTTGCCGTTAGGAAGGAGAACCAAAAACTTTATTGTCTATCCTTGTAGATGGGCCTACAGAAATTTTAACCTCCTTTTACCACCTCTGTGTAAGACAGGTATTGAGAGAACATTATGAACTGTGGGAACTGCTTAAGGAAGGGAGAGAAGACTACACAAATACTTTATTTTATGACAAGCCAGGCACAACGCATGTGCTACTGAAAATTACTGTAAGTCACTTTCTCCTTAAAGGCCTTCTCTTTTCCTGTTGCAGAAAAAAGCAGAAACCAACAACATTTTAAATCACCCTTTGACCCAGTTCTTAAGTAGAAATCCTAAATATGAAAGATGTTCACAAAAGGGATACAACATTACATGACATCACAGCTTCAGGAGAAGTCTTGGCCACTCCTGCATTAGTACAAAATCACAAAGATATAAACCCTTTAGCTTTTTGACAAAAAGCACATATCCAGCTATTTAAGGCAAACTGGAATCATTGCATGGCATCTTGAGTTTACAGATAGCATTTGCCTCTGTAAGAACACAGGGGCATTTCCCCTGTGCAGCGGCATTAATTAGCTTGAACAGACTTCAACAGGAATTTTCCCCCATTCCACACATCCATACTTGATCAACAGTTTATTATAATAAATGTCTGAAATATACATTCGAAGATTCTGTTCACCAACACCTCGTGCTTTACCAAACATCCAGAATTGCTAGTTAGACATTTAGAAACGCCATGTATATGACCCATTTGAAATTATAAAAGATGGCACTTAAAATTTTCACAGCTGTTCACAGGCTTCAATTACCAAGAAACTTCTGCAATAGCAGCATAAAACATTTTTGAAGTTTCTACTGGAATCCTCTAAATAAAAGTCCCAGAAAATTTCCACTTTGACAGGCATTATATCCTTCTTTAAAGTTTGGTCAATTAATGTGTCACACACTGTGAACCCAGGCTTAAAGAAGCCAGTCATTTTTAATTTCATAATGAGTAATGCTGAGCAAATGCTCTCCAGCATACAGGAGGACGAGGTCCTTCACGTCCATTTAAATGGAGTACTTAGCAACACATGTATTTTGTGTCTCTTAAAATACATGTATTAATATTAGCATGAGGAAGAGAAACACTTGGTATCTTCAGATTTTCACATTGAAAATGCAATCATTATTACTTGGCTAAGAGCAATATTGTAATCAGCAGCATGAAACACAGGAGAGATTTCTGTATGTTTTAGCCCAAATACAGTAACCCGCATTTGTTCTCTGCTTCCACTATAAAGTGACACAAAACCTGGTATACTTATAGTGTCTTCATGCTCCTGTGTCCGCTCAGCTCCTCCAGCCGACTATTGAACACTTTTGCGCCACTCTGTCCTGTTTTAACCTTACAAATGACCCCTTCTGTCTCCAAATGACAACACCTGCCTACACCAGCTCTACCTTTATAAAGTTTCTTTGATCACAGCTGGTATCACCTTTTATAAATTAAGACAGAAGTATTAATTTTGCTGCTATCAAAGAGGGTATCTTAATATTAACTACACCTCGGCACAATGCTACTACTCATTTAGTCCTGCATACAGTCTTCTATATAGAGCTACAAACCATTATTTTAATAAATCCATCACGGAAAATAGTGGGTGAGAGCTTTTTCTCTGAAAATAAGTACTTGTACACATCATAAATTAATCATTTCAGAACATAAGGTGAAAATTTTCTGTTAAAAGTTGAATTGAAGAATTATTTGTCATAAGGACACCTAAATTCTTGGCACAATTAATGCTATGAATTTCTAATCCAAGGCAGTTAAGCGTGAATGTAATTCTATGCGTTCTATCTGGACGTGTTCAGCTCCTTTGCACGTTTAAGTATTTTTTTTTTTTTTTTTAAACCAGCCACAGTATCATAGAATCATTTAGGTTGGAAAAGACCTTTAAGATCATAGAGTCCAACCGTCAACCATGCCCATGTTTATAAATACTCCAACAGAGATAAGATCTTCCTTCTTCCACCAAGAATATGAGGATTCATTTTAATACATTTACATGTTTTCCATGAAAAGTAATTGCAAAAGGTAGTAGACTACCTTTTACTAAAATAAAACAGCAAACTTTTACTGAGTATACTCCGTCCACGTTCTTCATGTCCTATGATATGCACAAAGCAGATGCGTTACCATATGCAATTTTAAAAGCACACAGCCTGGTCTTTATTTGTATTATAAAGAAATCACCAAGTTGGCTCAAGTTTTCGGAAAACGTCTCTAGTATTACTGATGCAGATTCCCACCTTCAATTAAGCACAACTGCATCTATAATTGAATTTATGTATGCATCTCTACATAAACTCTGAAGCAAATAGTTAGGTATGTTAAAAAGAAGTATCATTACAGATATATTAGTTATGACTCCATTTAATTCCATCAGTAACATTAAAATCTGGGTCAAGGCAGAATGAAAATTAGCATATGTCACTTGTTTAAAACTATTCCATGTGATCAGCCAAGATACGCCCCCAATCCCACCAACAGCCTGCTGTTCTGCAAACACCTGGCTGACTTCAGCCACCACACTCACACACACACACACGACAACCCACAACAGCCCTCCTCTACACCCAGTTAAGAAGGGGGACCAGAGGAAGGGGTTTTTAAATTGGATTTTTAAATTGGCTATCTTCCTCAGCCCACCCCATCCGACAGCATGGGATGGGGCAGAGGGATGCGTGCATCCCAAAAAACGGTGCTGCAGGTTGGAAAGCTTTACCATGGCATTATCACTCTAGTGTTTATGGCAAGAAGGCACCACACGTGCTAATTTAAGCATGAATAGTAAAATCTGGGTACATATTTTTACCATGACCTGTAAATCACATAGTCTGTACATGCTCTGCGTATTTGAAACAACTTAAATTAATTCATTATAGAAAGGATGCATTGAACCAGTTTACACTGACAATACCAAAGCCGTGCTTGGAGCGACTCTCCCTTTCTGCACGAAAACAATCCTGGTTAAATTGTGTTAAATATGCACTGGCCAAAAGTCATTCCAGAAAATTAACAACAGGATACAGCCACATAAACTCACATACTGCTACTTTTTCTTTCACTTTCAGAATTTTGAAAATGTGAATAACACTTCATCTAAGCAATACTTTTTACTCATTTTTGGGGATATCAGTCCTCCTAGTCTAATTTGCCTGAGCAACAACAAAAAAAGTATTTTGATGTAGGAAAAAAGTAATTGTCCAGAATCTGCAGGATGCTAAAATACAGCTGATAGTGCATCACAATACCACATATAAGAGAGAACTGAACCCAAATCACCCCAAATGTATAGTTGCAGAAGCCCCAAAACAGAACCATGTTTTCTGTGGATTTAAACTCAAGAGAAACAATGTCCACGAGCAGAAAGTCAAAAGGTAGCGGCTCTAAATCCCAGCTTTACATGGTTTATCCTTTTTATGATCTTGAGCCTGTCTATTCTCCATTCTGTATGAGCCTCTCCACTTAAACTCAGATGATAAAGCTTAGCCAATTTTGTCCTGAGCTTTGTTATCTACAGATGAAGATTTCTTTAAAGTTACAAGCATTCTTATCTATGCTTTCATTGAAAGTATTTAAAGTAGCAAGAAAAAGTCAACAGTTTGCTTCCTTGAACATGCTACTGTCAAATGTCCCTCAGGATTTTGATCCTCTTTCCCTAATAGGAAATGTGCTTTGCTAATAGCAGACACGCACAGTAGCTACTTTTATATGCATTGTCTGACATTATTGAGATTAATCCTTACCAGCCTCTCAGAAGTCACTGGAATGATCTCAGACATTGCACGTGTCATGAGCATTTACATTTTACGTATTAAAGCATGCACGTAATAGCCTACGTAGTAATGTACTCATGCCATTAAGCCAAGTCAGAAGTTAGGTCATCTCATTATTGCGATGAGAAGAGGGAAGACACCCAAAGAAATCATCCACGTTTTTAAACACTCGCAACGTCTGGCCCAATAGCGAGATGTCATTTTAAGTAAGATGGCAAAGCAAGGACACACTTCAAAGGCCATGAGATAAACCAGAACAAAACATTAAAAGCTGTCTTCTTTTAGGGATCAACCCATTCACCTTAAGAACATAAAGAAGACAAAATATCTTCATCTGGGGCCTGATCAGATTTTCAGTGTGATTAACAAACAACAAAAAAAAAGAAAATAGAAAATAATTTGTCACCACTAGCTGAGTTACTTAGCTAAGTTCAGCCTTGCAGACAGGCATTATGGGAGAGCTTAAACTCTTTAAATGTAACTGAAATGTACATTCTAAAAATTACTTGCTATTTTTCCACCCCCAGGGTTTTGCTTTTATTTTTTCCCCCAAAAGCTTTATTTTTTGAAACATTAACATTAGGACTGTCTGCGGACTTTCCATGCGTCTCCTACCTATGTCCTGTGTTACCTACACACATAAATCCTCTACTTGCTTCTACTCAATGCTTTCCTGATTCTACAACCAAAGATGAATATTGGGCCTTTTTGCTCCTGTAGAACTGTTTTCCTACTATGATTTCCTCCCCCAAACCCTTTTTGATCTTTGTTTTCCTTGCCACGGTACCCCATTACATATCCTTGAACACGGATACCTAATTTTATACACAGATGAATAAAACTTTGTCATATAAGCTGATCCTGTTGAAACAAGCAGTTGAGAGCGCTCCATACAGCTGCTCAGTTGTTTATTACAATTCTTTGGCGTCCCTGTGATCCACAACTGATTTATATGTACATAAATATCTATAACTATATACGGTATATATAAAAAGTGTATATATACACACACTTCATACTTTGATGAAAATATTGAGGGCCAAGCATCCATCAATCCCTATACAATCTGATTAGACACATGCCTATTGACTTTGTTAAGACGGCACCAGTTTAATCCACCTACTATGTAATTTATTGATTCTGATTTCTTAAGTACTAGTTTTTTTGTAAGTCATGTGTCATTAAGTCAAATACACCTTACATGAAGGAACCCCATTGTTTTATTGTTGACCGAAGCCTATCTAAGTATAGGTTGCTCGTAAAAGAGGCAGTCCTGCCCTCTTTTCAGCTTCTCATGTGCATCCCTTTCCTTCAATGCAAAAACCCCATTTTTTTTCTTGGTAGGATTAGCTTTCAGCTCATCAAATAGCTACACAGTTGCTGGAGTCAACACAAGGGAAGGCCCAGAAAAGTGAAGCCAGGAACTACAAAAAGTAAAAAGAAACAGCACTCAGATCTTAAACTGACCTAAAATTGCACTACAATTTAAGTCAACTATGAAACTATAGCCTTGCTACTTAAAAATACAGGTAGCTACTTTATCAGTTAATCAGTAATGCTGTTCCTACAGTGCAGCTCTACTATCCATAAACTTCAGTCGTGCTTCCAACAACACTAATGAGAATTCAGAATTTTGGTTAACCATGGTTTTCGATTGTATTCATTTAACTGTTAGATCTATCCACTACAAAAAACAGGTTTGGAGATTCCACACTGTTTTGCAAAACTCAAGAATGTTCTGGATATTTCTAAATAATACATATCTTTCTTAAGAAATATTATTAGCATCACAAGAGTTTCTAGGGACTGATAAAAAAAAGTAGCACCTTCTTCCTTCAACACTATAACCGTATAGTACAGTACCACTTTTGTACCATAAGGAATGAATAGACAGTAAAATCAACAACAGAGGTAGTAAGACAGAAGATGAGATGCTGTCCATTTTCTACAACACAAGATCCAGTGCCTTTATCTCCCTAATTAGCAAACTCCGCCAGGAAACCTAAAAGCTTACAGTAAGGAGGAGGAAAAACAGACCTAAACTCTTCAGGCCTACCTCTGATTCTTTACCAGCAACACTCTTCCAGCTCATTCCAGTTTTATCCGTGGGATACTTATTACCACTTTTTACAATACAGTGTAACTGTGCTTTAGGGCTGTCTAAGTATCTTTACTTGTTAACTATTCCGATACAAAGGCCAGCTGTAACACATAAACTAAATAAATTCATGCGCTTACCTTTATTCAACTCAATATATTCTAGTGTCCATGTAGTTCTTCAGACTTCAAACTGATTTTAAAAGATATCTTTCTACTTCATAAAAACAGCCCCATGGACTTCATTCGGATAACTGTCGTGGGTATCGTAAATGAAAGCAGTCAAATGTAACTATTTTAACATCAGATAATTCACAGATTAGGACATAAAATATTTACTGAGCAACTGAAAGCAACAGTCATTTCTCAATTTTCTGAAGAATATAAGATTAATGCAATTCAACACGGGGGAGTGGAAGAAAGAATAGCACATTCTGCCTGAGAATATAGTATCTTTACAAGTCCACAAATTCAAAACAACACTGAGAAAAATCACAGTAAGAACAGAAGGGGATGACTGCACTTGCAGCTTTTGTACAACTCAGATGTACCCGGGTTAGGACTAGATAAAATGGTGGTACAAATGTCACAGCTGAAGGAACTTTCCTTACATTAGAGGTTCCTTGGATAATGTCATTACAAGCTGCTAAGATAAATTTTGGAGAAGACTAGTGCAATTCTAGACTTTAGCTAACTTAAATTACATTGCCTGTATTTTAATCAGAAACAAGCACTTGCACCTCATACTAGAAGTGAAATATCATCGGAAGGCGTAATACTTGGATTTTAACAATTATCCAGCGATTTACTAGCTCAAGGTTGTGCAAAATGCATTGACATATGTATCACTAAAGACTGAAGTGATATTTACGAGACAACTAAGCCTAGGAGCAAAGGAATAACCTTTTCTAAGAAACGTATAACACAGATGCACTGTAAACTAAATAAAAACTTACTAGAAGTATGCCACCGCTGTGGTTTTTCTCTGTTATGGAACCCAGACCTAAATAAACTGTTAAACACTTAGTGTAAAGGTATGCCAAACATTTCTCAGAACTTTCTTAAGGTCCCAACTAAGAATCAACCTTTTTTGCAAAATGAGACCTAGGTTAAATATTTTATTTGGCTCCTCAAGATGGACTGAGAAGTTGGGCACTAGCTCCAGATCAGTTCTTGGACTCACATCAAACATTACCCTGTCATTTATCCAGTCAGTCAAAACAATGTTTTCCATCTAAACCTTTAATGTTTATGTCCTGAAAAACTGCTAATTGAATCCAGTTCTTGAAATTCATTTTTTAATCTATACCATCTAATTCAGAGATAATGAACAGAAAAGATAAGTATTATACCATGATTGCAGAATTAATCCTATAAATATTCAAGCCAAAACAGAAGACTTCTAGCTTCATACAGCCAAAGAAAATTAAGATTAAATAGCATTTGTCAGTTCAAGAATAAACTTTTAAAAACACTGGATATACAGATTCTTTTAATTCCAAACAGTTTTAGAATTCAAGAGCCCTCAAACTGCTTTTCCAATCAAAAAGGGTAATCAAAACCATGCAGAACACTTAAAACTATTCCTAGGCAAGAACTGACAACATGTCAGCTGAATTAATACAATTCAGTATTTTTCTTAAACACGTAAAGCTTCCTTACAACAAATGACCTGATGTGAAACAACTCACAATTAGCTAAAGCATAAAATACTTCAAGCCTTTTCAACCCAAGAAGTAGGCCGATGTTTCATATAAACTTCCAAGTAACAGAACTGGTACTCAGCAGCTGCAATAGCTGCTAACCCTGGAAGAGTCCCTAGAAAGACAATTTTGCCAGCGTCCCGTCCTCTGCATATTCCCTTCCTAAAATATATGATGACAAAAAAACCTCAGAAACGTTCCTGAAGGTTGTACCTGCTTCTTTTGGGGACTGACTGCTCAACTAAAACTCCGTATGTAAAACTACTGCCTATTTCTTGCTCACCATCACACTCCTCATAACATACTTATATTGTCACAGACACAGTTTCATTATATGCCTAAACCTTAATAAAAATAAAATAAATATGAAACGAATTGGAACACAAAATCCAAAGGTGAAAGAGACAACTCCCTAAACAGTACTTTCCATGCTTTTACATAAGGCTACAGACCATTTGTAATGTTTCAAAGATAAGCAAGTCTGAGCACTCACTGCTCAGGAAAAAAAAGTATTAAAGCACTGCATCATAAAGCAATAACCTGAAGAGAAAGCTACAAAACACTCTGTAAAAACAAGGCAGCAATGTTTCATGAATCAGTCCCAGCAATGCTTATTTTAAGAGTTTTATTTCTAAGTGTAATATATAGACACTCACAAATCTCCATGAAAACTAGATTACAAATTTAGTCCAAGTATTTCCAAAGTAAAACATAACCAGATACATTTTACTTTCCCTATAAAAATAACATACTTTGAAAAATAAGTATGAAAACACCTCTTTAATAGGCACTAAACTGGAAATATTTCTCATGCACCTAAAGTAAATATATCAACTCTTTAGTATTTTTAAAAACGTTAGTTTTGCAAGCTGGTTAAATACACTATGTGCAGAGAAGAGTATTCACAGTGTTATCTCTTATTTTCTAATCGCTTACCTTCATGCACTGACACTTTAGAACACAAAATATCATTTATCTGCTGGGGGACTTACGATAGTTTGAACTAGCTCTTCTCTTTAAAGTCTCCTGTACTTTTTTTTTTTTAAGAAAGCTCTAGCAGAACTTCCAAGGTTTTTTCTCTAAACTTGTTTACCTGGGTTCTTATAAGTATTTAAAAACAACTTATTTTCCTTCCCAGCATGCAGGTGAACAGTTTTTATGATATTTTAAAATAAT
Organism: Pandion haliaetus; assembly: GCA_013401275.1. Taxonomy (NCBI): domain Eukaryota; kingdom Metazoa; phylum Chordata; class Aves; order Accipitriformes; family Pandionidae; genus Pandion; species Pandion haliaetus. The sequence goes on from VYZV01023953.1 coordinate 67,185, forward strand.
ATTAGAGGTCAAGTGGTCTTCTGAAAGAGTGCAGCGTAAGGCACTTTACCAAACGAACTGTGTACAATCTTAAGTGAGGAAGTTGGGTTAAAAAAGAACAAAAAACCAAAGCAACAAAAAACAATAAACAAAGAGATCAAAACAAAGATTGTGACAGTTTCTTTCGAATT
>VYZV01023953.1:91471-106426 GCA_013401275.1 Pandion haliaetus
CAGGCGCCACCGAGCCCGGTGCCGCCGCCGCTTCCCGCGGGGATCCTGCGCCTCCGCCCGGGGCCCCCCTTCTCCCCGGCAGGAGGACGGGGCGTGAGGCGGGCGTCGCCTCGGCCGCCGCAGACGGAGACGTGTGGCGGGTGAGTGTCCCCGGCTGCCGGCAGCCCACAGGAGCGGGCGGGCGGGCGGTTCTCCTCCAGGCGCCGCGGGCCTGAGGGCGGGCTGGCCGGAGCGCGGGGGCCGTCGCCGTGTCTCGGCCGGGGTCGCGTCTCTGGGTCTCGCACCGTGGGTCCTCCAGAGCCGTTGTGGTAATAAACCTGAGGCTGGGAGTGGAACTCCTGCCAGCGCAGCTGTCTGCAGTCTCTCGGACTAGGACGCGGCCTTTGTGCTGTCGGTCCCCGTTTTCCTCAGACCAGGAAAGCTTTTCCCCCCTCTCCGCTGCTGCTGGCATGCCTGTAGGTTCTTGAACGGTAGAAATACTCCTAACGCTCCGACCGTCCTTCTAATCAAGAGCCTGTCCAAGTAAAGAGCCTGGAGAAACTCATTAATACAGACATAGGCATACATTAATACAGGTTGAGTTACCCTGCCAGCTAACTTAAACAGAAAACTCCTTGGAGCACAGGAGGTCTGCAGGATGCTCACGCGTGCATCCATCCATCCATCCATCCATCCATCCATCCAACCATCCATCCTCAGCACAACCCTCAACAGCGCGAGCCTGTCACACTCCCGACTTCTCTCCCTTGCTGCAGGTTCGCACGCTGGTTGAGCGGGAGATGAGGTACAAAAGGAACACATGAGCTCACCTCATCCTTAGTTTAAATTCCCATTTCCATAATAGCTATCTTGAGATACCTTTAGAATTAAAATGTTTAAAATAACAGAGGAAAATAAGGATTAATAAATGCTGCAGCAGAAACGTAACACGCTAACAGATGTGTTAAAATTTCATTTATTTTGCATACTATTGTGGCTAATTTTTTGTATCTTCACCCATAGCTGCTTGAGATAAAGCCCTGAACTTTTAAGCATTCTATTAAACTGCTTAATTACAGCATTACAAAACAAACAGTGTTTGAACTAAGCAATAGCTGGACCACATGACACAGGCATTACTGAGGAGCAGATTTTCTGTTGGGGGGTGGGTTTTGGGGGCTGGGATATAGTGCTTTTATGGTTTTTTTAAGTTGTTTGTTGCACCTTAAAGGCATGAATGAGTTCACTAATTTTCATGACATCCAGTAGCAGCTAGTGGGATAAACTGTCACAACGGAAACCTTGTCTAGCAATAAGGTTACCCATGTCAACTGGGAACATAGAAGAGAGCCTACTTAATTCAGGAGTGGCTTTGTGTGTGAAAATTTGCAGAGTTCTTCATGTTAGCAAATACAGATTTAAAAATAAAGCTGTATCTGGGGTCAGCAGAGCTTTCCCTTGGACTGGACAGCAACTACTGAATTTTTTTTAGTCTGGAAAGGATTCCTTAAACTAAAGGAGGAGATTACCAGCTGCATGACTGGAGGTGGCCAGAAATACCTAAGTATGTTGCATTGTAACACACATCCTTTACAGACACTGAATTGCAGAGGTGATGCATGTTCCAGCATCTGTCAGTTGCGCTTTATAATGTAGTTCTCCGTATAGAGTAAACCCATGTTTGTTCTGTATGATTTTCTCTACAAAATGCCATAGGAAGCAAGACGCTCCCCCCAAATAAAAATCTGTTGCTAAAAACTTATATCCATATGTTACTCACAGAAACACAGGTGATTGCAGGCAGTATAGACTTGTGTGTATGTGGGAGGGGGGGGTGTCCATGCGAATTCCTCCTCAGCAGTGGTAGTGGGAGGCTAGCAGGGACGGCAGCAGCTTGGTCTTGCTCCAGTGGGTTGTCCAGTGAGTGATTCCTGTTTCCCCTAAGGCTGCCTCTCATTAGCATGAATCGGGGGAAGGGCATAAAAGAGTCCAGTTCATTTTGAGTCTGGAAAACCTTTACTTCAAAATGACAATGAAAGTGTTCTGGCTCCTCTGCTTTGTCATTAGATCATCCTCCAGCTCAGTGGCCGGTAAGTCTGTTAACATTCAAAGCAGGGCTGGGGTATATTTGCCTTTGGTATCAGGGGAGGCTAAACACGTTACTACAAATTCTTGCCTGAGCAGCACTCTTCAGCTGTAGTCTTTTCAGCAAATGGTAGCAGTAATCACATAAGGGCTCAGGAAAGAAACATTTCAACATGTTTGTGGGATGGGAGTGTAAATTGCAATATTTGATTTGTCAGCATTTGGAAGAATTAAGAGCATCTTCCAAAAGCAGGCAGCTAGCTGGTGCCATGAATCCTGCTAGCCATCATTCAGCAATTGAAGTTTGACTTGCTTCTGCATCTGGGATTTTTTATTTGTATGTGACCTTTCCCTTTTAGTCTCCTTCCCCTCACCTGTAAACTCCAGATTTCTAATTTATTTCAACAGGCTCTGTGCTGTCACATGTGCCTGCAGCAAGCTGTCCTAAACAGATGGGGGTTTTTTTGGTTTGGTTTTTTTTTTTTTTAGTACCTCATTGATAGTACAGAAATAAGATATACATGTGTTCCATTGGGAAGGAGAAGTCCAGGAGCCGATTATGTTGTGGTTGTATTTCTTAAGTTGCAAGAGCTAGACAGGAATATGCTGGTATAGGGGAACAAACCTCAAGGTCCTGAACAGATTAAGCAGAGAAAAATGAACTATTTCTTGTTGCGATCCATGACTGAGAAGGCATGATAAACTGGTAGAAAAGTATACTTATGAAACCAAGTCCGAAACACCTGTTCAGAGTTCACGGATTCATATTGAACCATCTCCAAAACACCCTTGCCTATTGCTTTCTTTAGCTTGGACTTCTTCCACCCCTTTCTTCATGGACATTCTTTTGACTTTATGTGTGGCCAGCCCAAATATCAGGGAATCTTTCCCATGACAGCAGCTGGTGAGAGCAAAGGGGGAGAAGTGGCAAGGTCAGCAGTTGACTCAGTTATAGAAGATAAACCAGGACGTTGTTCATCTGTGTATGTCAAATATCTCTTTTCACATAAGGAGTTAGGATCAGCCTCCTACACAATGCTAACCACAGACAGTGAACACCCAGATGGCTGCTGTGTGTGGGTGAACTGTTTTAAAACTGTGCTGGCTGACTAAAGGCACGCAGTGAAGGACTAAAGGAAAAGGACAATGAATGGCAAGAAAATTTCTCTTTTCCCAGGCTAAACGGAAGGTCATTTTTCTTTGTGAGGGTCTAAGAGATCAAGGTGAAGGTATAAATGAAGGCCTCGGTGACTGTCCAGCTTGCGTGAACAATGTCATTAAGCCTTTCCATTTTTTCACTAGGTTCCCAGACACTTCCTGTCCTTCTCAACCCTTGTCCTCTCAACTTAATGAAAAGCCTTGAAATAATTGTTACTCAGCAGCAATAGCCTAGCTACCAGACTGTGGTACTGCTACTATACAACTCTAGCATAAAAGTCAGAGACCCAAAACTGTGGATAAAGATCTTTTTAGTAGCGTTCAAAGCCCGAAGCCGCTGAAGAGTCCAGATGACATTGTCAATGAGGCATCCCATGGATGGGAAAACCAAATAGTTCTGTTGTCATGGTCTTTTAAACAAGCTTCCCAAATGGCAATGTGAACCTTGTTTCCTCAAATGCTCCCTGGAGATTCAGGCTTTTAAGAAGAGGTTTTGTTTATAAGTCATGTTTTTAATTTGCAACAATAATAAAGTAAAAATGCAAATCTCCTGTGTTTTGCTCACACAGCTGCATTCTCTGTACTGGGCTTTCTATATTTGATAGGAGAAGAATGAGGAGCTCTGCTACGTTTCATCTGTTGAACTGCCTCACGGACTAGAGCTGCAAATCTGCCAGGCACTTCCTATTCATGGAATAAAAAATTTAAAATACTAATTTGCTCTCTTTTTTTGTATGTAGGATCTCTGCCCTATGCCGAGAAACCCAGTCAGACTCTCAGCAAACATGCTTATACTTCAGTGGACGCCGCACCTGGCCAAGTCAAACTGCCAGCCTGGGGCACCAGCAGTGCCAGAGAGGACCACACGGAACGCTGGCTTCTGCCCCCCGCCGACCTGCAGCCGCCAAACCCTCCCGAAATCATCTCCCTCTCGTCAGACAAAAAGAAACGCACCAAACCTTCTCTAGAAAACAGCACAGGGCTGAGGAAATGTCTCTTGCAGTATGGAGGGGCCTTGCCTCTGGAGAGCCCGACTGGGGGGCCTTCTCCTGCCGCCTTTGACTTGAACCACGCAAACAGAAAGCACACGGATAGACAGCTGGCTGAAGCTGTGAACAGCGTGTCGGCTCACTTCCATCACGCAGCATCTTCCTATCAAAAGATAACATCCTTAGTGGAGGCTCATCCTCTTCCAGAGTCTGGAGCGGTGGAGTCAGGTGATCCTAACGTGCTGGATCACTTCAACCGACCAGGCAAGATAATCCCCTATAAACATACTGATCCCTTCAAAAAGATCACCAAACCCTCCTGGGTCACCAACCGCCAGTCATCCAGCTTGCCGTACCACTTCAGTGCACTGAAGAAAGGTAAGGGGGTAGGCTGCTCTGGCAAGGGATACCCTGAGCTTTCCAAAGGTTGGGTGGCATAATTTGGGTGAAATATCCCCAAAGGACCCATTGCTGTCCCTCAGTCTATGTGCCTGTTCTAGATGCTGATAAGGAGAAGGCATGTCTGACCGAGTGCAGGAAAGAGAGAGATGAAGTGGAGGCCTACTGTGTGAGTGAATTCGGTAAGTTGTGTCCTCCATGAACCACAGAGACAAAGCGTGGGCTGCCTTTGTTCATCTATTACTGCCATTTCACTTCTGCTTTTAGGATACTGTTGCACTGAGTATGTTAAATAATTACCAAGTACACTAAAAGAATTCATTGCAGCTCTTTATAAACATACTACGACAAACAGTACCAAGTCTTACATTACCCCTTCCCTGCCTTGGGCTACTATTGCTCTTTTTTCCCGTTTCCTCTACTTTTCACTCGGAAGAAGACAGTGTTCTTGCTGCTGGTCAACAGAACTGAAAAGACCAATTGTTTTAGATACTCTAAGATTAAACATTGTAGCTGTGTTACTTACCTCTTCCTATTTAGAGGGAGTTTGTGATTTTGGGGGCTAGTGTTTCAAATGAAAATAAAATGGAGAACCAAACAAAAATAAATCTGTGCTCCTCTCTGTATAGAGGATTCTCCCTCAAGTTCCTTAGGACTCAATGTCTTTAGTCCTTGTGTCCAAGTTAATGTAGCTAAAGATGGTAGAAAATAGCCCGGCATTTTTTTGTACTGACTGTTTAAAAGCACACATTTTCTGACTGAAATCTTGCCTCGCGCTTACGAAGTTGTAAAATAGATACCAACTTTTTCTCACAGTATTTTAAGAGATAAGCAAAATACATGCCTAGTGGTAACAGATGTTTCCATTTGTAGAATATAAACACGTTACGAGACATCTGTTTTCTCTAAATGGAGAAGTCAGGAAGTGCTTCCTACAAATGCTATAGTCTTTATTTTTTACCACTCCCGTGCATTCCTGTCAAACGTAGGCCTTATAGCCACCCGACCTTTGTCTATTTCAGCCTTTAACAAATAGAGGTCTCATTCATCTCTGAAATTGCGAGAGGGGTAGGAAAAAGACAGTCTGAGCAGCAGATCAGCCAAGGCTCCGTTGCAGTGATCGCAGAGAGCTTTTCGTTTCTTTACATTTACAGTGCAGTGACTCAAAGTTGTCACTCAGTGAGGCAGGTGTAACGCCAGTTATAGAAGTCCTATTTGCCTTACCTGCTTAACACGTTTGTTGTTTTCTGATTCCTGCAGTCGTTAAAACCAGAAATTGAGTGGACTGCATGAAGTGATTGTCTGAGCGTACAACGCTGCTTACTGCGGTGCCCTTGCTGCTTGGTATGACAAGGGCCTTTTCTTTCAAAAGCCGAAGCGTTTCATTAGCAGGTTAGCTTTGTACTTCATTGTGAAGTTTCAAATTTGAAAATTTTACTTTGTTAGGTAAGTATGCCCACTTCTTCTATATCAGGATGGAAAAACAGTACTAAAAACATCACTTTCTTTTGCAACATCTTATAAACTTGACTAAGAAACAGCTCAGACCTGTAAAGTGTAAGAAGGTTAGTAACTCAGCAAAGACTAAGGTAATGACCTCATCAAATGTGATTATTTGAAGCAACTCCTACTTCCGAGGCTGCCCACTACTAAGCCAAAGAATTTCTGCTGATGCTTACTTTACAGCATTTTAAATGAGAGCCTTCACATATACCCTGAGTTGCCACCAAAATACGTAATCTGATGCTTGCTTTTTCTTTTTTCCCCCCCTCCCTTAAAACAGCAGTGAATGGAATTGTTTATAACACGGAAAGAGTGGGGAATGGAGTCCACTTGATTACGCTTTTGGTAAACAGCGATGGATTATACAAGATGAGTCGCCTGTATATTACTCCTGATGGCTTCTTCTTTCGAGTTCACATTCTAGTTGTGGATACTTTAAACTGCAGTAAACCGTGTCCAGACTTTAAACTTGGTAAATAATTCCGGCTCAATCCATTCCACTGTTCCTCCTGCATGCAGTGCAATTTTAGTCTGCCCTAGTTTAATAGGCTTTTCCTGGGTTGTTGTACTATTTTGGAAAAAAAAGAAAAAAGTATTTACTGTTAAACTGGAGGGCTTTTTCCCTCCCAGTTTCTCTAAATTTTCAGAAGAGAACCAACAGTGTGAAGAATTCAGGTAGCAGCATAGTCCTTTCTTAACTTTATCCAGTTCCAAAATGATTGCAAGAGGTTTCAGGTTTGACACAAAAAAAAAAAAAAAAAAAAAAAAAAAAAAAAAAAAGAAAAAAAAAAAAAGCAAAAAAAAAAAAAGCAGGAACTTCAGATGATGTCTTTGTAAGTAGTCCAGTGTGCCTCCTCCTAAATGCAAGTTCATCAAACACCAGTATTTCCCCCAAACAGCTTCTAATTGCAATACAACACAGTAAATCATTATTTCCGTGCGAGCACAACCCACAAGTCCCACTGAAGCTCAGGGTGCCGCTGTACTAAGCCACGCGTTCAGGATATATTTCTGCAGGGTACAACTTCCCATCTGTTCACGAATCTGTTGCCCTTAGAGCGAGTATAGTGAATGAATCCATGCTTTCTTCACAGCCCAGAAGTCTCGTTTATTTTGCAGGCAGCAGATACATCGTGATGGGTCAGATCTACCACAAGAGACGACAGATCCCTGCAAACCTGCTGCAGTTCCTGCGAGGGCGCCTGAGGCCAGGGGATGGCTTGCTTAGTAGCAGCAGCAGCTACGTGAAGAGATTCAACAAGAAGAGGCATCGCACAGTGCAAGCAGCTCACACGAAATGTAGATAAGGCTCCAGTAACCTCCGTCCAAGACCCAGACAGCAGCAGAATTCACCCACCCGAATAAACCTGGCCATGGTTTAGTAACAGCGGGTGGTAGTTCTCGCCTCTGAAAGCGGTTGCGATAAGACACTTGCTTTTGTGCTTTAGCGAACGCTAACCGAATGTCTTGACGAGGTACAGATATACTGTGAAGTTTAGCACAAAAGTCAGTCTAGGGAACGTTAACTGGTCATAAATTTGCTCCAGCTGTTTTCCGAGCCACAGGTTATTGTTGCCCCCCCCCGCTGTAACGTACACCTAATAATCTGTAGTAACTGTAAAGCAAAATTCTGCAGATGTTCTAGGTATACAAGAAGTAACTGCACTTTCAAACCCTTAACCTTGAACAAGTGTTAGGTGATACCATAGCTTTAGCTATAGAGGATGTCCATTGTGTTTTCACACAGTTCTGCCTGAAGTACTACATGCATTTTATTCAAAAGAAACCAACAAAACTACATCGCCTTTGTATTGTTTTGGTGTCCTCAAACACATCCATCCGACTTAAAAATTACATTGTTCTTCAAACAGAGCTGGATTTTCACATGAAGCACACAAAATAGCTACGTAATTATTCTGAGTATGTGAATACACTAACTGAAAGCAAATCAAGTAACTGCACAACACAAATGCCCAATTAGGCTTACTAGTAACGGCACAAGTTCATGCCAAGGAATGCAAAATTAGCACGCAATTGCATGCACGTTTTGTATGCCTGGTTACAGTGTCAGTTCTTTAAAAGTTCAGTCCTGGAACTGTGTACTGGATGTCATTTTCCCAGGAGAAATATTACCAAGTTTGTACTTGCACATCAGTAAAGTTACTTCTTGAATCAAAGATAACAATTTTTTAGTACCTTTAATGTGGTGGGATGCAAGAAGCTATGAAACTGCTGCAAAGGGGATGTTAATGTTTGCTATTCCAAGAGTCAGTATTCACAAATTGTAAGTCTTTAAAAAAAAACTAATAAAGTGTTCCTGGGGTTCTGGGTTCACTGGCTCCTGGGCTCTGGAAGATCCAAAACGCTTACGGAACGGTATTAAACAAAGGCATCTCCTTGTTTGACAAGTCAGCTGGGGATTATCAGATTTATAAATATATAAAAAAAAAAGGGAAAATGGAGTCTAGCTTTAAAAAAAGATCTAGATACAGTGATGTATATGATGTGACCTGGAACAGGAAGCAGTGGCTTCTAGAAACGTTTTCTGTTGTGAAGCAAAGGTAGATCTAACACAATTCTACCCGTCATACACGTCTGCAGCTTGATGTAGTGTCACTGAAAAGCCATGGAGTAGTGGATGCGTGATAAGTCACGCTGTATGCTCTTGCTACCGAATAGGAGCCAAATACCAAGAGCAAGCATCATATATTTTGGGACCCAAAAGGCTGTCACTATATAGGACAGAAATTTACTTGCAGCTTGTGTCTGTCTAAAAAATACACTGTCTCAATTCTGTTACGTGAATGATTTTGCATGGAGTGCAGCATATATAGATGGAATTTTCCTGAAGGACTTTCAGGGGGCTTCTGATTTGGCAGAACGACTGTTCTGGCAGTGAATCAAAGCACTGGAGTGGACTGGGAGGAACAGGAGAAGGAAGGAGGAAGGGTTACAAGCGCATCTCAAGTTTCTTTGTTTCTATTTTCAACTGAAGGCCAGGGACTAACCAGCAAGTCCTGCAGTCATCCATTTGCCCAGAAGAGCAATGAAGCGCCCTTCCCTGCCCCCAAGACGTTCTCGTAATCTAAACCAGGCAAAGTGTGGGTACAAAAATAACATCCACGGCTATATCTCATTTTGATTGTCTCGCGGACGAGATAAATAGTAGTATACCAGTGCTAATGACATCCAAAGCCCGAGTAAAATGCCAATAACTGACACACAGTGTCTCCACCACTCTTTGATACAGCTATTGCTCTAGCTCGCCTGAAGAGCAACTTACTCTGTGTCCTCTTTTTGCGTTACAAAGTCCTCCTACCCTTCCTTTCTTGCTTGGGCGGTCACTCCTTAAAATGTTATCACAACAGCTGAGCAACAAGGCACTGTATTTCACAGCCTACCTGAATTACAGCTGGAGCAGGAGCCTAACGACTGTTCTTACTTCTTACCAGTGTTATCACATGCTAACATACTGAAGAAAAAAAAAAAATATTCCTAGATCAAGTGGATTTCCACGGTCTTGCACTCACTATTACAAAAACCTCACAGCATTAACCACACCGAAAAGAAGATGGCACTTACATGCAGTAGCTGCCACAGTAGTTTTGATACAATACAGTAAATCATTTTTTCTCCAGCAGGATAAGCATGAAAATTCCGCAGCCAATACACAGAAACCCAGGTGTGCAGGAATATTGCTGTCTTCCTGTCTCTCCAGGGGTTTACGCGAGGCTTTTGGGTAAGCCCAACTTTTTATTCTACTTAGATTCCCATTAACTTTTGCATGAACTAAATCTAGGCCAAGGATAATTGCTTCAAATTTGTTTGAGGGGACAAAAAGAAAATCGAGCTGGTACAGGGCACATTATCAAAATCTGTGTTCCAATATATGACCACTTTGAAACAAATGTTGCAATAATTTATAAAAACACAAAGAGGAGGATGACTGAACAGAGATCTCACGTCTTACAAACTTAACATGCTTTCATGGAAGGTGGGTATTAATTACGAGTGATGTATTTTCAGTAACACCATTTGAATATAAGAGATCACCACTAATAAATTGAGAAAAGTGCCTCAACCTACTTAATGGCAATTAAACTCTAAAAAAGGCTCTCAGCACGATTAAATTGTAGGTATGGATTATTTCCCTCATCCACCTGGTTCACTGGCAGTTATATATAATCTGGTAAAGCCAAGACCTGTATATGATAACATCATCAAATGTTTCATTAGAAACACCACCAAATCCATGTCAAACACATTACTTTATTTGTCTAGGATGATGTGTCCTATAAGGTACAAAAAAGTACTCCTCAGTTTGCCACAATTTGTTAAAAACATAGCAATCTATTGCCTACAGGTAGGAAAGTTTTAAATCATGTCATATATATTTATATATGAATAAATAGTACAGAAATACTGTGAGGTTTTGACGAGATGCAGGATATGTTCAAATGCTGTTAAAAGTTGAGATTTTTTCCTCGTTGCATTAAAAACACAATGCATACAATATGCAGCATTTTTTTTTAAACGTCAAAGGACAACATAACCTAAATGCAACTACTCTTCTTTAACTTTAAGAAGCATAAATGGATTATTGTTTTCACATTGAACAATTATTTTTTAGTTTTCACATATAGGTTAAATGACAACATTTGTATGTACAAAAAACCACGGGTTTTTATTAGATAAAATTACCCCAGAAGAACCTGTACACCTGAGCCTGTAAGTGTAAGAAAGTGTGGTCAGTAGCAACATCTTTTCAAGAAAAATAACAGAAGAGGTTCTTGCATAGCAAGGTGTGAGGTTAAACCCAAAAGGAGCTTATCCATCAATCGGGTAAAGCCCAGATCACTGTGGAACAGAAGTTGACTGTGAATTAGTGCAAAAGCTAGTCAAACGGTTGAAGAGCCGCATACAAACCATGGCTGATGAACTACAGACAGGTACTATGGGCAAGTCATTTATATGCGCAACGTGGAAGTGACAGATCGGAAAGAAACAGCAACGGCATCTGCAATTTGCATCTTCCCGTGACTTCAATTTATCCCTCGCAGTAGCACGCCTCACACAGGGCACAACGAAGCAGTGCAGAACGCCCTTCAAAGACACCGCGACACGTGGAACTTCACATTCCTAGAGTACTTGGCAAAACATCGCTTAATTCAGCAGTGGGCGGTGACATTTCACAAAATACTTCCTACCATGTCATCTGTTACAGTAATTTTGGCACCACTGTAGAAATTTTATAAAGGGATAACAGCTGCTTAAGAATGAAACGTAGTAAACGCTACCTTTGGAGCAAAATGAAGTCAGACCTCCCTGGCCCCTCCCTCCCCTATTACCTGAAATACCTATCGTTCTGCACAGATCCCCAAAGTGTTACAAACATATTAGCGCACACTCAAAGACACCTACATCTGTGGGGAGAACAATTATCTCCATTTATTTTGTTTCATATACATCCATATTTTGAATTTTAATACAAAAGAAAAAAATTAGAATCTGACAAATGTTTACAAACAAGATACCTTCAAATAGATTTTACTCATTTCAGTCTGGTGCAGAGTAAATGACAAATTGTACTGTTATATTCAAGGCAACAGAGTCTGTAGTCCATGACCACTTAGCCCAACTTTTATGCAAGCTTAATTGTTTTTATCTACCATGAATGATAAACTCATTGTTGATTCCCAGTTGTGTGTGTGTGCACATGTGTACATAGCAGCTCCTTTCATAGAAAGAAAAGACATCTAGAGGTCTTCTTGTACTTTTACCTACAGGAATCATGTTAAGATACAGAATGGATTACATGGAACCGGGGCTGGATTTTATAAGAAAAAATAATTAGCTGACAAATGAGGGCAGCAATAAAAAAGCGTCTTTTTTGCAACAATAAATAAATACAGTCAAAGTTTTCTGTGTGGACTTTAAACCAGCTTCTTCACTGAAGAACAGACGTGGCATTTCCATGGAGTTAAACGTGACCCCATTTACTGTATCTTTTTTCTTGCTCTCTTTCTCTCTCTCTCCTTCAACAAAACAAAGTTTTCCTGCTTCTGCCACAATAGTACAACAATTTGATCTTGACAAGAAAGTGGTGCTGCTGATTTTTATTTCTTTGTCCTTTGGACAAAATAAGCCAAGAATATAATTTGACTGTTGTGACCAATAAAAATGCAGTTTACATCAAGTCTTGTCAGGATAACCTGACTAAAAACATCTGGCTTCTTAATTAAAAATTTTCAGACAACCAGATTCTTGCTCGTGTGTTAGGTTAACACGCTGAACTCTAAGAAGCTGTAGACTGCAGTTTGTTGTTATGGGACCTGCAGAATACAGAAGAAAGCGAAGAATTAAGCACCCTTCATTTTGGAGAACACAGTTGCTGCAAGGTGTTGCCAAGGGTAAATCACAATGAGGGAATTACCACCATGTTGTTTCCATTTTTTTTTTCCCCCCTCAGAAAAAAGAACACTTAAAAGAATTCTCTCTGAATTTTAAGCACATTTTCTCCTACAGTATACAAATATTTCAGTACTTGTAAAATGCAGTGTCGCTGGAATATTCCAAAATGCCTGAAATCAGTTTTACTCTCATATTTACATAATAGTAGTCCATCAAAAGGAAAGCAAAACAACTTTTTTAAATTCTGAACATTTATAATAGGTATACTTTGCTTAAATTTATTCAAGAAGTCTTTGGATTAACTTAATAGAAAAAACTGAACAGGCATGTTAAAAATCACATTTTTGCTAATCAGAGTTCAGCAAAACTCCTCTTTGATATTCACAGTTTTATTAGTGACCGAAAATAAAACAATAAAATACATGGTTTCCAAGATGAATTTTGCATTTGTCTCAATACAGTATTTGAGGAATTGGACAATTTTTTTTGTTAATACAGTTATGTTTACCAGCATGACTGCTGGTAACAAAAACAAAAAACCCAACAACATTTACTTTTTAGACAAATGATCTGGATTTTTAGGGCAGTTTAATGTCATCAAATTGTACAATAAAAGAAAGTGACCCCAACATCCAGCTCTGATTCCAGTTAAAAAGTTCAGACTAAAGATATCACAATCTGCAAGAAAAGAAAGAACATGGATGGTATAAATGAGAAACAATAACAAATAAGATGCAGCAATGAAATTATTGTGTAAGCACAGTGAATGCTGGATAACCAGCTAAAGCAATGTGACAGAAACATGATTTAAAAACTACCTGATAAAAATCATTAATGCAGTATTGAATTGGAAAGAAAAGTGCTGGACTAATTCATTCGATCTGATCTCGTCCTATCAATCCTCCTCTCGTTGGATATAGAAAATTAGACAGCTTCCACAACAATGGGTATAAAGCGAAGCTTTCAATTTAGTTAATTACAAATGGATATTATCCTGCATTAATATCTTAGACTAGCAGTCTGTTACAGTTTTGACTGTTACAGTTGGATGGACAAAGTTAACTACTATACATCTACAACTTCTGAGTAATGCTGAAAGGCATCCAACATTTGTAACTCAGTTACAGTTGGCTTACGTTGGAATACAGCTGTGATGCAGGAGAAATCTGAATACTCCGTTAGTGTTTTGAGTAAGCTGGTTTTAGGAACAGCTGTACTAATACCACATTATAGTTTGACTAGTGCCATACAACTCCCATGTACGTGCTACTAGACAGAACAGGCAAGCAACAAAAAAAATTGTAGTAGAGTTGCATGTTCTTTTTCAGAATTATGTTAGGGAAATACTCTACATGGATCCCTCTACAGAAAAATATTGAAAAAGAAATTTTGATTTTAAATAGTAGATTTTCAGTTGTGTTTAGTTTTCCATATCCGACTTTAAACCTTACTTATTTCCTCTGTTTCAAATATGGTAAGTTATAAAAAGATGAGAGAAATAGTAAAAACAGAAGTATTTTAATTTCTTTCATTGGATTATAAGCTTCACAGAAGGATTGTCTCTTTTCAGCATCTGAAAAGTATGCACTGCACAGTAGAACATTATCAGAACTCAGAACACAGTATTTGTCCTGATCAGAAATTATTCTCACGAGGTTTTGTGCAGCAATGACTTAAAATGTCATTCAAATTTTTTACATTTGTGATACTGCCCAAATTTCCACCTAACAACGCATTTTGAACAAACATTACAAAGTAACCTCCACAAAATCATATTTAAGCCCTAATTTTGACAGAAAATGACAGCTGGCTATTATAGAACAGATTTTGTTTTTTCCTTTAAAAGAAAAGCAGTTGTCTAGGAAAGTGCACGGAGAGGCAAATCCCTGTATGAATGCAAGGTAAGCTTATAAAAGCATTAAGCAGATTTAGGGACAACAGAACATCTGTGATTAGGAACACTTTAGCTTACCTGCTTGCCTTAAATCCTTTTAGTTTCTGTACAAAGAACGATTCAAGAACTTCTGCACATTGGTAAAAAGGGGAGTCACTTGGATTGTAGTAACGACAGTTATCAAAAATTTTGGTCATATCTGCCACAAACTCCGTGACCTTTTTGTAGTAACGTTTCAGTATTCTTTCTTCCATGGTGGCAAGGTCTTAAAAGAAACCAAAGATTATTAAAATGAGACATTTTCATCCTCAACAGAAATTCACATTGTCAGATCGCAGGGAATGAAGCCTATCTAGGTTAGTAGCTTTTCCAGAAATGCTGGTTGTGAGGTGGTGACACCAGTAGGTCTCCTTCAGAATTAAACACCTACGCATGAATACGTTCTGTGCAGCTAAATTAAAAAGCAAATATCAAAATGACCTTGGAAAACTTGGGTCTTTGTAGGAAGCGATTTGCTTTTTTCTGAAGAAATTAAGG
>VYZV01023954.1:661-10866 GCA_013401275.1 Pandion haliaetus
TGTGTACAACTTTTTGTGTTGTAAAGGGGTGTTTGAATAGAAGAGGTAATATGTTATCATGCCTATAAAAGGGAAAAAATAAGGGCATCTTTTTATGCATAATCGAAGCATCTTACCTGGTTAAGTGTCATGTGGACTTTTCTCAAGAGCAGTCCGTAAAGCAGAGGCAGTAACCTTTGTGCTATTACTGGTAGTAGCCAAGCTAACGCAAGCATGCCAAAAGCTTCTGTCACTGTAGTGACATTTGAAATAGNTGAAATAGATCTGAGGAATAATCTGATACTGTTTTGTGCTCAGAGAATTTGTTAAGAAGTGCTCAGTAATGAAGGACAATACGCACCTAAAGCTACTTTTCTCCAGATCATCATTTTACTTTCCAGATATTGCTATAAATCCAGAATATTTGTAAGCTAAGATTGTTTATAACAGTGTGATCCTTGCTTTCATTCACTAAGTTAACAGGAATAAATTGCCTTACTTTTTCTGCCACCGTGCTCTGGGTTCCCCTATTAAGCACAGCTATTAACTTCCTTATAGCACTCCAGTACCATTATCTTCCTGGGGACTGAGTGTATGACTATGAATCAAAATAAGAACAGAAAACAAATGAACCCTGGTTTTGCTCCTAATGAAATAATTCTGATTCTTCGCTTTAATAAGACATAATCTATTTTATTAATTCTAGTGGGTCACAGGATGCAGCTAATGTGAAACATGGAAACTATACTTCTCTGCATAAATTTAGATAACTAATCATTGAATCTTTTAATTTATTTAGGAGTGTACTAGATATGGCCTTGAAAAATGGATCACTAATTCCATCGTGCCTTTATTAAGTACCGTTGTAGCGCAGCACTCTGCACCACAGTATACTAGTCTCATTTCTTCTTTAAGAACGCATTATGACCCGGTTAAAAAAGCCACTGCAGTCATCACCAGAAAATATTGAGAACTTTTAATTAAAACCAAGATATACCACAGGTGAATCTTTTACAATGTAATTAAATCAGGCCTATAATTTGCTTTTAATTGTTTTCTTGGAACTGAGGAAACATCCTGTTTTTATAAAAGAAGGATTTTTCACTTTTTCAGTGAAAAGAAATTTCTTGCTAATGCTCTGTCCAGATTGAGATTATTTAAAATTTACAGGAACAAATTACTTGTTTGAAAGATTTACACAATAAAGATACGAATTATGTCTGTGGAAGGTGACAGATTCTGATGTACATCATGGAACTAATTGGTGAGAACTTAAAGTCCTAATCCTGGTCAGGACTGCATAGAAACAGTTTTGCTGCTGTTCCCACGTCCAGAGAGAACTTGTCCAGAGGTGGTGACCATGGCTTACCTGAAGTCTGGTTTGTGTGTTGAAGGCTTCACGATCAAAATACATAAAATTGGTCATTCTTGGCTAGTTTTGGATGTGCAAGTAAGTAAAGGTCAGCCAACAAATTGGGAGTAGATTTTCAAGGTATTTGATGAAACTGTAGCATCTCTGTGCCATTGTTCCCCCTGCCCCCCAAACCTGTTAGCACTGTTTGATAGAGTAATCCAGGCCACATCCTCCCAACAAACAGTTCAGCTGAATCCTCTTTGCTTGTTACACTTGCTCTTCAAGAACACATGCATATCCTAACTCCCAATCTGCTGTTATCACACTGCTGTCCTCTAATATAGCATCCAAAATTTTAACCAAAAGAATGATTGTTTTAACATGATCTTCTGCTCTATATAAACAAGAAGAAATAATTTTAGAGATATAAAATATCAAGCCAGTGATATATATGAAAGATAGGGAAATAGAATGAGTTTTACTCTTACTATTTTTTTATTATTATTTTTACCTGCTTGTGCTCTCTGAACAAAGTCTATACTTAATATAAGCATCCATGAAGGAAGGGAACTGACCATGATGAAAGGAAAATTATTGTTTATGCATTATGGCAAAGAAGGAGTTTTCTGCTTTTCTTTTTAATGGACCTAATTTCTTTTTTTATCCATTTGCCTTGCCATAATGACAATGAACAAATTAGAGGAAGGAAGAATGACAGGAACACAGAGTGAACTGAAAGAAAGAAAATGTGGTTTTAGAAGCAGAGAAAACAAAAACTACAGGAAGCATCAAGGAATAGAAATGTATTTGAGTTGACTAATGTTTGATTATTCGTTAAACTTTCAGAGTTAGTTTACAAGTTATAACTGTAGTTAACCAGAAAGTGGCAAATGTGCCCTATTTAAAGAATACAGAAAGAAAGAAAGACGGATGAAAGAACAAAGAAAAATTACAGCTTTCTGATAATGAGACAACAAACTCATATTCTCCTTGCAGTTAGAAGATATACATTAAACAGCATGTCTCTAATCTTATACTGACTACTTGCCTCCTGCTTTCACCCTTCTAATATGATGAAAAGATTTGATTCTGGGCAGTGCAATTACGTATAGCGATTCAGTGTTGTCATCTCCTCCACATAGAGGCTCTAAGCAGAAAGAAATGCAAAAGATGTTAGCTTGCTCTTGGATTTGATTCATCAGTGACCGGGGCTGGGGGAAATCTTTTTTTTTAAGCTGCTTGTGAAGTCTTGAACACAATAAGATTAAGAACTTGTATGAATGCGTAAATAGAAATAAATTGCTCTTCTACTTCAGTGGTCTGTGGAAATTTTCTGTCCTTGTGTAGCACAGTTGCTTGAACTATATATTTCTGTCTGGAGGATTAATATGGACTAGGTGTTGTATTTTAATGTAACACAATTCCCCAGTTACTCCCTCTGTAGATTAGCCATGTGTGCCTTTTCTGTATCTTCAGGTTGGCAGGTACTCAGTTCAGGTAGAGCTGCTTTAACAAGTATTAACAGGTATCATGGCTTTGATATTGCAAGCCCTGGCTCTTCGGCTCAAAAGCCACATATACACTACTGGGAGAAGGGGGCATTTAGACTCCTTGTGGCTCACATTTTATGGCTCTTCTAATGTGAATTAGCTGCAGTGTACTCTGTAATTCAGAAAGAGAACAGTAGATTGGCTTACATTGCTTCAGCTAGTAGAATTTAAACAAATGAAGATAAACTTTTAAATATTAATCGGGTGATTTTAGTCTCTGTAAGTAACAGCTTTAAGGAGGAGACAAATCTATAGGGAAGTAACTGAAGACTTTATTTCAATGTAACAGGAAACAGCCCAGGGCTCTTTGTTTTTTAAAGCAAACAAATGAAACATTTGGAAGTAAAAGGAAATAATGGGCTGTCAACAATATAAACAAAACTAGACTGTACTTGTTGCAGAAATGTTGTATGCCACTGCTGATTTGAGTCAAATGAAGCAGATCTATAAAACCTGCAGAACTGGTCCACAGCTAGTGCTGTAACCTCTAAGTGCACCTGGTCTTGGTGAAGGGTTGGAACTAGAAATCAGTGCATGCATACGTCTTTCATTTGTTTGTTGCAAGGTCTGTTATGTGCGGAGTGGCAGTATGTGAAAGGCCAGCCCGTGTGCACAGAGAGGTAACTGCACTGAATTTTTTTTCTACAAAAGAGTTGATAATGAAAAGCTGAGCATATGCAGTGTCATGGGCTAAAGCAGCAAGTAAGTATGGAAAGGTAATGAAGAAAAAGGTTGGCATGCTATCCAGAGACAGCAAGGCATTTCATTGTGAAAATGACAAATGTTCACGTGTTTTAGCCCCTTTTCTCTAACTTTACGCATAAATTCAACACTGGAGAAAAGCACTTGGAGAAATAAAGGTTTTACTGCTAATATTCACAAGAAGGGGAAATAGACAAAAATGTGCAAAGGGATTATCTTAATTGAAAAATCTGGCTGACTGCTTTTACACAGAGGGAGTATTTTCTGACTCATGTTTCAATTAAAAAAAAAAAGTAAAAAGATGTAGAAGTTCCTTCTACACATTCACTTTTCCCCTCTCTCTTCCTGTTTATCTGTCACTTAGCACAGTTTCATGGAAAGTTTCACCTCTCACTGTCTCTTTTGTGAGCTGCTAGTCCTGTGGAGAGAAGTCTTCTGGCATGCCAACAGTGTGACAATTTATTAAGGGTATGAAATGCCACAGAATAATGAGGAAATTGAACTCAAGCCACTGCCTTTTGGATATGTGTATGTTAGGAAAGGCTCATCCACAGCCTGGGATATTAGTAGTAATTCATCTCCACTGCATTCAGGGGACCGTTAACCTCTTAATGTGTGTTAGTTCTACTCTATCTATTGGATCAGATATTGCTAAGAGTCTGGAGGATCATTTACTTGTGTCCCTACTGGGCTCAGTAGGCTGGTGATGAACTGCCCAGAAAAGGATGTCTGACATGTCCACAAACAGCTTTTCATGTTTGGGGAAGAAAAGTAGCAAAAGGAGAGGCATATACCAAGTTTAAGGCAAGCAAAAGGCAAAACAGATTTTTATGAACCAAACATTTTACCGTAGAACTGAACTGCACCCAGCTTCAGAGCATACAGTCTAGTTGGTGACAATGGTGGTAACTTTGTTTACAATTTCCTAGTAACTTGCAATGGTAAAAAAGTGTATTGACTTTTTTTTTTTTTTTAATAATAGCAGGATCACAACCCTGGAGTTCAGGAGAGCAGACTTTGGCCTCTTTGAGTATCTGCTTAGAAGAGTCCCATCTCTCTAAGAGGGGAGAGCAGCAGGTATTGTCTACCTTGACTGCAGTAAGACTTTTGACACTGTCTCCCATAAGAATCTCACAGAGAAGCTGATGAAATACAGGCTGGATGAGCAGATGGGGAGGTGGACTGAAAACTGGCTGAACGGCCAGGCGTGGAGCATTGGTGATCTGTGAATAGTCTAATTGAAGGTGGTAACTAGTGGTGCACACTGGGGTCAATACTGGGTCCAGTCCTGTTCAACATCTTCATTAACGGATCTGGACGATGGGGCAGAGCGTACCCTCAGCAAGTTTCATGACATGAAACTGGGAGGACTGCCTGATATGCCAAAGGGTTGTGCTGCCATCTGGAGAGACCTCCGCAGGAGAAGTGGGCTGACAGGAACCTCATGCAGTTCAACAAATGGAAGTGCAAAATTGTGCGCATGGGGAGCAATCATGCTGTGCATCAGTATAAGCTGGGAGCTGACCAGCTGGGAAAGCAGCTTTGCAGAAAGGGACCCAGGAGTCCTTGTGGGAAGCAAGTTGACCATGAGCTGGTGATGTACTTTCTGGCCAGGAAGGCTAACAGTATCCCGGGCTGAATTAGGAGGAGTGTTGCCAGCAAGTTGAGGGAGGTGATCTCTCCCCTCCACTCAGCACTGGTAAGGCCACATCTGGAGTATTGTGTCCAGTTCTGGGCTTCCCAGTACAAAAGAGATGGAGAGCAACTGGAGAGTGTCCAGTGAAGGTATGCTAAGATGCTTAATGGACTGAAGCATCTGTCCTATAAGGAAAGGCTGAGAGGGCAGGGAGTGTTTAGCCTAAAGAAAAGGCTCAGGGGGAATTTCATTGATGTGTTTAAATATTGGAAAGGAGGCTGCAAAGAAGTTGGAGCCGGGCTCTAATGAATAGTGTCCGGGGACAGGAGCACTGGAACAGGCTGGCCAACGAGGGTGGGGAATTTCCATACTTGGAGATGCCATTTGGACATGGTCCTGGACAACCTGCTCTAGGTGACCCTGCTTGAGCAGGGAGTTGGACAAGATGACCTCCAGCTACCCCTTCCAACTTGAACCATTCTGTGATTGTGTGAATCATTCAAATCAGACTTAATTACTTCAGACTTTTCTTGCTTTCATGTTTAAAAATACTGGATCTCAACTTAATTTGAGTTTTGTAATGGCTTTGAAGAAGGCACAGTTGAATCTCTGCTGGTAACTGCACTGAAATTCTAAGCAACCACAGGGTAACTCTAGAGAACTGGCATTTGTTTAAGTGCAACACAGGATAACAATTGCTATATAGCAACAATTATTTAATGTAAAGATGAAATATATGGCAGACAAGGCATTTTGAAAGGTCTTTTCACAAAAGTGATGGTGTTAAAATGTTAATTAGCTTGTCACTATCAAATCTTAAGACTACCGAGTAAGGATTCAGCAGATGCTATGGACTCACATTAGTCACTGCAACTCTTCAGTTGGTGCTGATTCTGCTATGCATTAATGAAATAAAAAACTATGCAATTGAATTATAAGTTATTATCACACTTATGTTGAATGTCAGATCAGACCTTTCTAGTTTCCAGAAACGGAAGTATCACCTTGAAGTACAGGGGGTGGGGTGGAATCCAAAAGCTTTAAAAAAAAAAAAACCAAACCAATACTAAGGTTATTTCAAGTTGAGTTGATGCAAGACAAAATTGCGTTTGCAGAATCTCTTGTCTTGAGTCCTTGTCTGGTTTTGCTAGGAAGTCATTATTAAAATTCAGAATTCTTGAGGTGCATTAGTTAACACATTGGAGTTTCATGTAGGCTCTGTGATGACTTATAATTGTTTTCAGCTGAAACTGAGGGTTCTTTGGGCTGAAGGAAACAATTGATCCAATGAAAGACATATAAAATGGTGAGACTTGCTGCATGCCAAGTATCACTGCTGAACAACAGATTCATCTATTCCTGTTAGTTTTTGACAAGGGAAGTAGGATCACTCTTTATCTGTTGAGCATCCACAGAGAAGAGAGGCTGCTGGTCAAAGGGGAAGTGTGTATATAATACCTGTTCATTTGAAGAATGGTAGAAGACAAACAGTACTGTAACTACAGGAATTGGTTGAGTAGTTGCCTATAAATCAACAACGTTTCCTATTAATTAGTTTGCACCAGAGATAATTGTAAGACTGTGACAAAAAGAAGCCTGCAATTTATTGTCCTAGGAGTTACATTATCAGTAATTATAAAATGCTTTTTATCTGAATGCCACTGAAAGTTCTGACCAGTCTAGCAAACATTATGATGCTGTCCACTTAAGTATCTTGAGCGATTGAGTAATTTGGCTGCATTAGAGGTAATTGTACTATGAGAGTTGACCTCAGGCACTGTTCCTTCTCCGTCAGTGTACAGTATATAGCAAATGGGCTTATTATGTGCAGGAAGTACCACCTGGCACTGCCCAAGTTGATTTGTTTGGTTGGGGTTTGGGGGGTTTTTTGGGGGGTTGTTTTTTTCATTCCCTCTATTCATAGGTATTAATCACCTAAACAATAGTATATGCCTTAATATGCTTTACTTCATATGTTTACCCTTACTAAAAAATGAAGATTTTTGCCAGAAAGAGAAAAAAAAAAAAAAAAAAAAAAAAAGTTAAAGGTGCTGTGTTCTCCAGGAGACAGATACCGAACAGTGGTGGGTGTTTACCAGGCTGTCACTGAAGTCACTTGACTTCCTGTATGAATAGCTATTTACCAGTGTAAGACAAGTTCTAGCGGTGACGTCGCTCTTGCCACTTTCAGGAATCTTTTAGGTGTGATATGAAACATACGCTGTGGGCTGTTGCCTATGATTACCGAGGTAGTCATGGTCTGAAATCATTAGATTTAAACACTTAATATGTGTGGAAATACTAGTATGTGGTAAACCAGGCAGAACAAGGACCCAGGGCTAGGCTCCCATGGGTGGGCTAGCCCCCTAACTGGCAGGCTGTTGTACGTGGATAAGTGAAGAGGATGCGTTCCATTTTAGTGAAGCCATACACAGCGAAGGAGGAAAGCAGTATCATAATTTCCACACGTTTAATGAGAATGGATTTGTCTGCTGCTTCACATCTACAGCACTGAGATGGAGTTGGGAGGTTTGTGGCAGAGTTCAGCTGAAAGTTATTCATTGCTCCAATCCAAAGGGCAAAACCAGACCAGAACTGTTCCAGGCCCACCAGACCATCAGAACTAGGGCTCGCACTAATGATGTATTTCAGCTCCTCATTTCTACTTAGGCTCCTAATTTCCAAGATGAACTAATTTATTAATGAAAAAGCCTAGGGAATGCTGCAAAGATCCGTCCCTGAGTGGGATGATTCTTTCAGGTTAGCTGAATGAAGATTCAGCTGAGGCACTGGCAGACAAACTCCCACTAGCTCTAAACAAGCTGTGAGGGATGAGGATAGTGTAGGAAGCGTGGTGCCTGAGACTTCAATAGCTTAAGCTAGGTATCAGCTATTGAAACAGGTTTATAATGCTATCTTGTTTCAACGACCACTCTACTGCTATTATCGTCTAAGTGGCATTGCTAACCATTCCATAGTCACACTTTAATTTTTCTTGAATATAGTTGTCCTGGTTTCAGCTGGGATAGAGTTAATTGTCTTCCTAGTAGCTGGTACAGTGCTATGTTTTTGAGCTAGGTATGAGAAGAATGTTGATAACGCGCTGATGTTTTCAGTTGTTGCTAAGTAATGTTCAGTCTAAAGTCAAGGATTTTCAGCCTTTGATGCCCAGCCAGCAAGAAAGCTGCAGGGCCACAAGAAGCTGGGAGGGAACAGAGTCAGGGCAGCTGACCCAAAGTGGCCAACGGAGTATTCCATACCATATGACGTTTTAGGAACTGGGGGGGGCATCGCCACTCGGGGACTTCCGGGTGCATCGGTTGGCGGGTGGTGAGCAATTGCGTTGTGCATGACTTGTATATTCCAACCCTTTTATTATTACTGTTGTCATTTCATTGGTGTTATTATTATCATTATTAGTTTCTTCTTTTCTGTTCTATTAAACCGTTCTCATCTCAACCCACGAGTTTTAGTTCTTTTCCCGATTTTCTCCCCCATCCCACTGGGTGTGGGGGGGAAGTGGGTGAGCGGCTGCGTGGTGCTTAGTTGCTGGCTGGGGTTAAACCACGACAATAGTATCTTGATATTGTTAGCAATAGTGAAGTATTTTCTCTACAAAGTCTAAGAAGAATGGTATGACTTTATTGATGGTACACCTCAGTACAGTGGCTGATGTCTGGCATTGAACTATCTGTAATCTTTGGGCCATATCCTAACCTCGCAAAAGAGTTGACATTCCCCTTTAAATCACCTTTGAGGAGAGGTACGCTCCTCAGAGGGAAAGGATCAGGAATGTCAGGCCAACTCCCAGAGTCAACTTTATCTGCTGAAGATTATGCAGGAGGTAAATCTGTTCTCAGGTGAGACTTCGAGTGGTAATAACACTGAAAAATTCAAACTTTGCAGAAATGTAAGCCCAAATTAAAAGGCAAACAACCCCCCTGCCTCCCCCCAAACAAAAAACCAAAGAAGGCTGGTGAAGAGAAATAAATGGTACCAAGAGATAAAATTACATGCCTGTAACTTCTATTTAAGTCACTCTGTAATGTCTTGGATTCATTTTTGACCAGTCATAAATAAATCTATCAAAGGTAATCAAGTGTTAACTTGGCCCTATTTATTCCTGGGCTAAATATGATGGTGAATAGGAGATTCCTCATGGTCAGAATCCTGATAAGCTGTGGAAACTTGATTCAAGTATAGCTATAAATCAGTAGAGGGACAACCTGTTTCCTAGCAAAGAATTACGAACTGCTGTATAGAGAAAGGTGTTGGGAAGAAAACGTGATTTTTTGGGGGGTCCTGTTATGGGCCCCAGGCTCAAAAATTTATGAGAGGAGGTGAACGTGGGCTCCTCCTATTTAATGCAACTCAATAAAGGTATGCAGTGACTTCAGATCTTGAGGTGAAGGAGGAAAGGACTGGTCAAGCTTGTCTGAGGCAGAATTCGAAGAGAACAACAGGACTGAAGCAGGATGGGCCCTTAAAGAAATCATTGGGCAGGATATGATGAGGAAGGGATGCTTTCTTTTGGAACTTGGTTGTTGGGTAAGAAACACCATTTCTAGGTACCTTAGAGAGATCAGTCACTTTTTGTGCTGTCCATGGGGAATAGCTAGAAGAACTGAGCAAGTGTAACTATCAGATCTGGTTAAAGTAGGCCCTTTTATTTCAGGGTATTTTTTGTGATCTGAATAATGTAATTTTAAAATGCATGTTGACAAATTGACTCCAATGTAGTTTCAAATTCCAGCTTTGTAGCTTTTGTTTAAGGAGGGTAATATTTGTCATAGAAACCCAAATAATCTGTTGGCCTGTATCTGAATAATGTTATCTGAAAGTATATCATCACAATGAGGGTTTTGCCAAGCTACTTTTCATAGATGCCTGCAATTTAAGATTGTGTTAGACATCTCTGCCTATAAATTAATTTGACCAAATATGTTTTTTTTTTTTGGGGGGGGGGGGGGAAAGGGGATTGAAT
>VYZV01023955.1:315-16189 GCA_013401275.1 Pandion haliaetus
TGAGGCTAGATTGCTGATTTACCTTCTGGTTATATGGAAGTGGTAAACTCCTGACCTTGGAATAAAATAGATTAATGGAGTGAAGACTTCCCTGGCACCAAGAATTCCTCCTCAGGAATGTTACCCTCATTCACAATGGTAGAAGAAAATCCATCAGTGAATATACTCCCAGATAGTCTGTTTCTGCTTTCTCAAAGACGTGTAAGAACCAGACCTGAGCATATTCTTTAGCTCTTCCACTGGCACTGAGAGATACCACTTTGATGAAGTCTTCTTGAATAACTTCACAAGTTTGAGTACCAACAACAAGTTCTTCAAACAGACATTTTGAACCCTGAAGATCTTCTGCAACTGTTATACATTGCTGGTTCCATATAAACTCTTGGTCTCACAGCCAGGACTTTGGATGGAAGCAGCTTGTTCGTATTGTTCCACAGATGTGTGTGTCATTGTCTGGAAGGAATCTACCAGGCTGCTTTACCTGAATAAATGGGTGAGATTTTCAGCCAAGTGTTATGCAGTCTTTTTCTCTAATTACGTTTCCATTCCAACTAGTCTGTGTTACCTAAGGCTATTTTGGGATTTTGTGACATAATTGAATTGAAACTGCCTTTAGCAACCTTGCCATAAATTTCAAAGACAACTATACATAGGGTACCAATAGGATAAAAAAGTTAATCAGGCTCAGACTCCTAAGATGTGTGTGCAAGATTTGACATCATATTTTTAAAGAATTCTGTTAACTAATAAGTGGTTTATGTGTTTATTTCAGCCCATGAATGAAGCATGTATGCTGCAGCAATAATCGTGATGGCTAAATTTAGACTCAGTATTCCTTCATTCTTCCCTTCCTCTGCATGCTGGTGTACATGAGCGGACACAGCCCAAGCCTTTTTTCAAATCACAGACAGCTTCCATTTTTGTAGAGAAAACAGTATCTTCTCCTTCAGACCTCAGTGAGTCTTTGACTCATACTTTGCTTTTTGGCACTCTTCTGGAAATTTCAAATCTTGATTATTCTCTGTAATTGTTTAATAATGTTTTCTTTGTGTTGAGAGTAAGCCTGTTTTTATTTCAAAAGGGGAGCTTTACTTTTAGAGGTTGTTGAGTATAAAAACTGCATGTACTGCTCATGTTGGCATGTGTGAACTCTTTAGTAATTTGCTGTTTCATTTCAATAAGATTTGCAGCAGTTGATAACCCACTGCTATTTAGATATTTCTGTTTTCTTTTTCTGAATAACTTTTTTTCATGGATTCTAGGTGTGAAATTAAAAATGATGAATTTCCAGGGTGTTGATCCAGGTAATGAACAGTTTATGACTCTCTCTTCTACAGACTACCACTTTATTTTTCTGTCTTTTTCATGGAAGTTGGCAATTCCACAAGCTGACAGACACTAGTAGTACTACTAGAATAAGCTGAATGTGTCTCATTAACAGCCAGTTGTCACAGTCACAAGGCTAACTGTCTCTGACTCCTACTCCTTGGTAGCACACCGCTCACACATTGAACTATTATTTTTTTCTTGGACTGGAATTACAAAATTCGCTTTCTGTCTGATTGGGCTTTTGAGCTGTAGCCTTTGAATTTGATTTATTTATAATCAATTTCCCTGGAGAAGCAGTGGTTGATACAGTGGTTGGACAGCTTCCTAAAGCAAAATATTGTTTTATTTCAAAGACAATATTTTTTTGAGAAATAGAGTATGTTTATTCTCCTATGTGATTGTTCTATATTCTCTTTCTCTAACAATTTAACTTGAGGCAGTTCCCCATAAAAAGCTCCTGGCATACAAATCTCCCCAAGCATTTCCAGAGTATTTAATTCTCTGTTGTCTGATCAATTCCTGGTTACAGAAGGCAAGTTTCTTTTTAGCTGTACCTGTCACTTCTTTTCTGGCTTTGAACATGGGGCAAACAAAGCATCCAGTTTGGGGGGTGGGTGGTTATTAGATTCCAGGGCTGCTTCTGCTGTCATTCCAGTCTGCGCTGAGAGAGTCTTGATGGGCCATTTCTTTTTTCCTTGTGTCATCTTCCATAGCATGTAGTAAACAAGAAGCATGTAGCTCAGGTAGTAAGTGGGCCATCTTAGTATTCAGGTTTTCTGATTAGAATTCTGATACTGGTACATAACAACTGCAGGCTGGTTTCACCAGTCGTTCATTAATGCACTACTTTAAGAGGCACAATAGATACAAAAGTTTCACCGAACAGTGTTGCAAGTATGACACCTTGTATGTTGACTTTGAGATGTCAACAAATGAAATCCCTCCTGTTTGCAACCTAAGACAGAACTTGAATCTTTACACCCCAAAATGGGATGCTAATCTGTTTTTTTCGCTACATCATCATAGACTAACCCTTTATATACTCCAATATCTGTATATGGTAGTATGCTGGAGAATTTAGTTTTGAGTTTTCTTTGTGCCCAGTGTTTGTTATTTCAGCTTGTCAAATCAAAAAACAATTTTGGAACTCTGATTTCTCACTTTTCTTCCAGCCTCTACTTATTCCTTCTTACTCTTTGAAAAGGTTTGTGTACAGGAGGTGAATGAAGGATTATCTGTCTAATCATCATGATTTAATAACAGTCCACTGTCACCAGTCAACATCCAAAGAGCCACATAGTAAGGATTAGAACTGTTTTTGTTTTGTGTAAAATGTCTAAAACGGACCTAACATTATTTCCTCAAGTACAGACACCAAGTTCATGCTGGTGGACCTGCCTTCAGCATTTGGCACACTGGACCCCCGCTCCCAATTATCTCACAGCAAGTGTTTAATGCCAAACGTAAGAACAGCTCCAAATCGTGTCATTCCTTTAAAATTTAGCTGGTGATTACAATCGACAGCTTCATCTCTCACAAGGCACTCACTTATAAGATTAATTTTTACTAATGGGAACTTACTTTTCAATATATACCTGAGATTTCTGTGGGAAAGAGTGACAAGGCCCACTGCCAATAGTATGACATGGATGCATGTTTTCAGCTGATGTAGCCATGACCATATCTGTGATGCCACAGCGCCAGCAAGAACCCAGTTTGGATGAAGAACACAAGTGAGGGAAGCCAGGAAGTTTGGAAAAGGAAGTGCTTTGAAAAGGTGGTTGAAGACCTGTCTCTACTGTCTAGAGAAGATCCAAATCCTCATTTATTATTGCAAACAAAGTCAGAGTTCTGCTCAACACTTCCTGAATGTTGGACAAATGAATAACATCAGTTCTCAAAAATGCCATCTTTCAACTTCTGCTTGATATGAAATATCTGTCTTTCTTCTTAGCATAGTGATCCATCACTTTCTGATTGAATTACTGCATCACAGCAGTAATGAAAAGTGAATGTTACTGTGATGCACAGTTTCGTACAGAATAGGTATTTACCCTTACTGTAACAGGTTAAATGCAGAGTAGTCTGACTCTTGTAGTATTCTGAGCTAACCGCCAGTTTTTGGGAGAACCTACACACCTCTTCACTTACTGCCAGCCAGTCGTGTGTCTGAGTCAAACAATGGCACCCCTTCCTGTCGTATGTGACAAGCAGTGGTCTACAAGGCCAAACACTTGGGCATGCTCAAGTACGCGAGGAAGCATTCACAACTCTCTGCATCTCACTTGAATGCAGTAGCAGAAGCAGCCATTCCCACCTCGCCTCCAAGGAGCAGATGTGCCTTCCTGTTGGCATTTCTGGCTTCTGCTACTATGAAGGCATCGTGCCTGCAGTGAAATGCCTTCCGTTCTCTCTCAGGTGCAGCCTCAGAGGCCAGATTAAGGTGTTCCTCCTAGATTTCAAAGTAAATTGCTGATCAGGCTTCAGAAAAGACCACATGTGGATTTCTGAACTTCTGTGAAACATGAGCTCCTCTGGGACAGTGCAGGCATCAAAGTTCAGGATGCAGCAACTAAGAGCTGGAGACAGAGCCTCTTGGCTAAAGAGACTTGTCTGTAGGATAAATTTCCAGAGGAAATTGGAATATCATTAGAAGTTGCTGTAGTGCTTTCCTTGGTGAAAAATTCTTTCCATCATTAAGAACGATGCCCAGAACACTAATACTGTTACATTTCTACTCTCTTTCAAAAGAAGGAAGTTATTAAAGTAAAAAATAATAATAATTAAAAAAAACAAACAAAAAAACCCGTAAGAGTTTTGTCGTCACAGAAAAAAGCAGCTAGACATTTGAATAAGTCTACTGGAAATTTCACCACTGCCATTGATCTTTCTTACACAGTGTTCAGGGCAGCAGGTATCGTTGTGTCATTCATGGCTATGCTTTTTCTTTGTTTATATCATCAGTATGTGTACTTTGGAGTCAAGAACTTGTAGAAAAATTTAGGTCTGAAAAGCAAATAAGTGTTTCTTGCTTTCAGTACATTTTTTTAAATTGAAGCTTTATACGAAAGAAGTAAGACGATATTTACGTCTATACCAAGTAGTGGTTCCTAAGCGAGTAGCAAACTTTAAAAATGTTACTTTAGAAGATGAAATGCAATTTCCTTCTTTTTTTTTTTTTTTCTCTCTTGCTGCGGTTGTTATGTTAAGAAAAGGTGAACAGGACAGATATCAGGAGGTGCTTCCTGTTTGTGCGAACAGATGGCGAATTAGCATTAACCATATACATGAGATAACATTATCAAAATATCTTTAACCACATGCATCACTTTCAAGAGGACTTTTATAAAGCATTTCTTTTGAAATTAATCTAATTAAAATATGTGCAGACGTGACAGCTACTTCACTGGATATTTGTTAATTGTCCATAATACAACATTTTTAATTGTCAAGCTTTGGATAAGATGTGCTTTTACAAAATATGCCATGGCAGGTATGTATATGGGAAGCAGGTAGAGCTGCTTTTCAAAAAGAGAGGAAGGAGATTACGTGAAAAGAAATGGCATAACTGGGATTTTAGCAGGCTGTACAGAGACATTTGCTAGCTGTAGATATCTCTTCCTTATTCTGTAGGAAAGGAGGATACTCCTTTCCTTCTAAACAGTATTGTCCCAGACACCATAAAAAAAAAAAAAAACCAACCCAAAACAAAAAAAGACATCAAGGATGTGACCTCATAAGGCACAACTTCAGTATGTAAAGAACCGGCAGCTATCCAAGAATAAGAATAAGTCATCAATATGGCATTTCCTTACAACCTTTTCTGCAATGAAGAGCTGCTATTTTCCCATTCCCTTAATCCAGTCCTTTCTTAAATCTCATTCTTTGGTCACCTAAACTTGGGACTGGCTTGTTGTCTTCCTGTAACAGAAGTTCCAACATCACCAGTGTTGTCCTAATCCACTTCTAGTAGTGATTTATCAGAGACCAATAAAATGGTCTCCTTGTTATGTTTGTCTCCTATCAGGCAGTAACAAAGAATTTACAATCAACTGATTAACCCAGTCTTTGCACTGCTAAACCAAAGGAAACTGAATTTTTCTTTAGTTAAAAATTTACAACCTAGGAGCAAAGGAGGAGGAAAGGCTGATAGGGGCCTTTCTTAGGTGTGTCCGACACCCTTCTAGTCAAATAATTAATGAAGCAGTCTTTTTGTCAAGTGTTTTTCCTGCTGACATGTGGAAGACTATGTTGCAGACAGAAATAAGGGCCTAGTCACCAATTTGTACAAAATATTTTTATGAATGATAGTCTGTAGACTGAATTTTTCAGTGCTTGTCTCTCTTTAGTAGCGCAGCTACTGTTTTAGTCAGGACTTCCAAAACAGAGTTTCTGACTAACGCCATGAAAACAAGTATGACAGCTGGCAATGGAGACTAGAAGTTCTTCACAGCATCCCACTGCAGGGACTGGGACCAGCGCATGCATATCGATAGGAGCCTTCAGCCTCTTTACTACAGTGAGCTTGGTGCTGTTTTCACACCATAAGCAGAGGCCTCCTCGAGCCTCTCATCCTGCAGCACAAACAAAGCAATAGAGGAATCAAATATGCAAAAAACCCCTTCCTTTTGCTATAGTAAATCTTGCAGCATTCACTCAATTGGACATGGAAAAACTGGACTAAGGAAGCTGATGCGAACAAGAAATCTTACCTTTTTGTAGGTAACATGACAAGTGGCTACTGTCCAGAGCACTGACTGGGGGAAGGCGTTGGTTTATGTCATGTCCCCAAGTGCTGCAACAGGCTCTCTAGGGGTTTGGCTACCTGTGCTGAGGGCCAGCTCTCGTACAGTACAGCTCTTCAGCCTCGGAGCAGACTTGTGTGAGAAAGAGCTGTGGTTAGCAATGTCTGTGAGAAACCTTGTTAGGGCCTCACCCACTTTGTCTGGGAGTTGCTTTTAAGTTCAGGTCCTTGCCCTTGGTCCTTGTTGAGCTTTGTGGATACGCATGTGCCAACCAGTGTATCTCCCTCCCTGCTCCTGACCCATTGACTTGACTTCTATGCTTGATTTTAAACCTGCCTGGCAGTCTGGACTTTTGGCTGACCATGGTTACTGTCACTGGACCTGCTTTGCTCTTCTCACTTGGATCCTGTGGGAACATAGCACGTTTCAGTGAGGCCACTGCCTCTGCTTGCCTTGTTGTCACCCTTGGCTCTCAGCTTGCCTTTCCTCTTGGAGCAGCACCTGCACTTGCTGCTCCCCGACACCTAAGATTCAGGACAAAAAAAAAAGTCACCTGAGAGAATCTCAGTTCAAGATAGCCTGAGTCTGTCAGTTGTGGAAACTGGCTCTGGATGTAAGAGGTTTAATGCATCCTCCTTACCTAGTCCTGAGTCACATTAAGTCCCGGCCCCCAAACCTTTTAGTATTAAACTTAATTCTTTTTATAGCAAGCGGACAATCCAGCATCATAGAAGAACTGCCTGGATTTCATTAAATGGATTAGGCTGGCAGACACTTCTCACTGAAGGTGCTGCTCAGGAAAGGAGCTGACATACTGGACCCTTGATCATCCTCACTGCTGAATTATTAGCTCCTTTTATCCTCTGTTTTGGACCACTCCAGAGAGCTCTGTTACCTGAGACAAGGCTCCTGTGGAGGGTAAGGAGATGGGTGTGAGATCTGTGCTGTTGGGTGCTGGTGCCAGGGTTCAAGTATATTGTGAAATGCATAAATATTGTTTGCTGATTCCCCAGTAGGGACTCTCAGATTGTTTAGAAGTGTCACTTAAATATGTCAGATTGGATATCTTCATTTGAAACCTTCCTGACTTCTCACAGAGTTAAGTGTGTTAGCACAGTCAAAAACACTGTAATAGAGAAATTGTCATAAAATTATGAAGGGGACATCTGCAAAGTGGACCATAATGATGGGATTAATCCTAAACATAAGTGTTCACATACCATTAAGAGTTTCAGCCTTTAATACTTAACTGTTGTATGTTGGATATTCTTACCTTGTTAATATAGTTAAGAACTGATGGGTTAAGTTTGTCACAGTTTCCAAAGGTAATTGAAATATTCTGAGGGCAACTGAAAAAGATCTTTTCACAAGTATTTTGATCCAAGTTGTCTAGTCTGTTATTTCTGGGAAAGGGTTAGCAGTCTTCACATGGAACTCTTCTGAATACATCAGTCCACATCTGTAGTTTATCAAGATCTCTGCTGTAAACTTTCAAAACCAAATAGTTACCTTTGTAAGGAATCTGCTTTTTTTATTGAAAGTAATGAATTCTGCGTATGTTAATTTAAAATGTATTGTAAGTTTAGGCTAAGGAAATAGACAAGTCTCTTTGTAGTGTTAGGTAACAGTGCACAAGACAGGGAGAATGCAAAACCAAACTGGAATAGGCAGCTCAGTATTGAAGCTGAGGGCATAGCTGGAAAGGTAGGTTTATTTCAGTCTTCAGATACACTGGGATACTGCTAAATTAATACATTTATTGTAGATTTTATATTTCATATGTATTATTCTGTATGACTTCTGGTGCTTCAAAGGAATGTGTCATAGTCCTGTTGGCATTTTTCAATTCGCCAATTTAATGTGAATGACCCGTGGAAGCGTTATTTTCTCGTCACGTCTTTTCACAAGAATGAAAACAGGCAAAGCAGCATTAGTACAGTGTTCTTGCTGAACTATACAGCTTAGTAGACTTTCAGAAATTCAAAGTTAATGAATTAAAATTCAAAATAATTCTGAGTTAGAGGAAATTATAGATGGGGAAGTACAGGACGTGATTTTTCTAAGACCACGGAGTAGTGCCGTGGTGTCAGTAGAAGGTCTGAGATTCCTTTCTGGGTTTAAACTACAAACCAATTCTCCTTTTTACTGCACTACACTGTTTGGCTAATGCAAGGCTTATACAGAATCCTTTGGTTAAAACCTCATGACTTTTAAGCAAATGTTTTATACAGTACACTAAATAGAAATGTGGATACGTAAACGTTTTTTAAATTCAAAATCATGAACAGTGGAAACTTATGTCTTGAAAACTGGTGATGACTCCTAGCTATCGCACATCTCCACAGGGAAAAATGTGCTCTAAGGGACTACAAGCCAGCGTTTCAAATCTCATGACTCACTCCCCAAATGTTTTTTTAAGTGTGCTATTGCACTGCCCCCTGTGGTGTCTGGGCTGGTTGGGTCTCCTCTGGAGAGAAAGAAAGAAAACAAAGGAAAGGTCAGGAAAACTAAATAAACAATTTTTTTTTTGGTCTAGAAGCAGTTTTAGCTGCTGCTGATCTGATTGAGCAGAGAGCATTTAATGCTCTAGGGGTACATAAAGGCAGGAAGAGCCCTCGCTGAGAGAGAAAAGAAAAACCTCTTAAGAGGAAGGTCTTCTGAGAAACAACATTATAGAACTAAAATAGAGCAACTAGAGGAAGGAAGTCCCTGTCCTATACATACAGAAAGGGAGGGGGATCTTCTCCATAGTAACAGAGGGAGCAGGGGAGGAAGAAAAGGAGAACACAAACTGCAAAAGGTGTTTTAACAAATTGTATAGAAGAGAGATTTGGGGTTTGCTCTTCTTCCCTGCTTGCAGGGCCTGTGGTTTTGGCATGATACAAAATCCCTTTTAAAATGTTTGTTTAAGCTAATAAAATGAGGATTAATTATTTCTGGACAATTATAAAGCTTGTACTTTAGTATTTGTACTTTATACTCTAAATGTCTTACTATTACAAGACTTGAAGCTTGGTTGTTAAAAGAAAGTTTCAGTTTTGTGATTTACACTGTATGCACGTTACTGCTATT
Source organism: Pandion haliaetus (assembly GCA_013401275.1). Classification (NCBI taxonomy): domain Eukaryota; kingdom Metazoa; phylum Chordata; class Aves; order Accipitriformes; family Pandionidae; genus Pandion; species Pandion haliaetus. Next base: position 9,462 of record VYZV01023955.1, read on the forward strand.
TGTATTATTAGTCTGTAGTTAAAAAATGTTTTGGCCCTGGAATACGGCCAGATTTTGCAATGTTATTTAATAGGCAGAAGTTAGGTGAGGTGGTCTGTGTGTCTGTAAGAGTTGCGTTGGTGTCATGGAAGTAATCACTTGCATGGAAATGACAGGTATCCTGAAGGTTGGGCTTCTTCTGAGTTTCCTGATGTGATTTTGCTGATGCACTGAGAATCCATTTTTGCTTCTGCCCTCCCTTATTTCTTTCACTCTTTTTCCATGGTTAACTCCAGTGGCAGTCTTGCAAAACGCTTGCAGGACCCAGTGTTGCATCTCTTGCCAGGCAAATCCCCATCAGTTAAAAGAGCAGTCCTTCAGCCTCAGAAATCTAGTACTGTAGTAAACCAAATCTTTCACAATGGATATGAAACATCCTTTCCTCCTTCTGTTAGCACTTCTCCTTAATTTACAGTCATTACTTCTAATAACTAGTAAAGCAGTAACCAGTCCTAATTTTTACTTTGTAAGACATTGCAGCAGTTTTTGTTGTTTAAAGTATTTTACTCAAACATTTGCCTTTCATGTTATGTGGGTTGGGTGATCTTTTTGTTTAAAAATATCTGTAGTTCTTTTTGCAAAGACTAACAGCAGTGTCTGGTTTCAGGGTGGGATGATTAACTGGAATAGACTATTTCCTCCTTTACGTCATAGACATAATGCGAATTATCAAGATCATCGCCCATCTGAACAAGACACACCTCCACCTACCGAGGTTTCTGAAGAGCAGGTAAACATTCTTCTGTTGTAAAATGGCATTAAGAAACTGGTTAGGAATTACCTCTACTAATTTTTCACAATCTGTTGACACAGGTTCTTGGACATTCTCTACAGCAGCACAAATTAGAATATCAGATAACAGTCACAATACAGAGACAGTAAAGTGTCATTACCATCCAAACAAGAGCTACGGATCAACTTTGGGGTTTCTGTTTTTATGTGTAACTGCTTGTCTGTTGCATTTAAAGATGAGACAGTTTCACTAGTGGGGGCTATTCAAATTTGATAAAATAAATGTTTCAGAGAAGGAAGAATGATAAATAGATTTCATTATTTGTCTCGTAGACATGCAATTTTTCCTTCACTGAGGTCTCTAGCTTAAGTTTCCAATTCAGTCATGTAGTTTTTTGGAATTAAAGTTTTGGAAATAAGTTTTTTGGTCTGAAACTTGGATGTTTCCCTCAGTCAACCACATTATTGATTTCACATACTGGTGCCACAGAGAAGTTTGTGTCTTTTCTATCAAGTATAGATTTAGACTTACTGTATAGATTTAGACTTTTAGACTTTTATTGATAGTTTTCTTCTCAAAAGAGAGGATTCTTTACTAGGAAATTGAAGAATTTAAGGTTAGTCTTATTTCTGTATTCAGGATTTATTGCACACAATCAAGTTCTCTGGTTGTAGCCTCTCTGCGGTTAGCTGCATTAGCCATTTTATAGTCTAAGGTCTCTGCTACCCTTGGACAAGCAAGAGTAGGTTTCAAGGGTGAGTTTTTCTTTCCTTTTTTCCTTTTTCGGGAGATAAATCAACACTTGCTAGCACCATGCTGTCATTTCTAGTTAGTTTAAAATGAGCTTGTCCCAAACAGAAATCTTTGCTATGATCTGATTTCTAGTTTTGATTCAATGTTAGATTACGTTCAAAATGTTCAAAACTTTTAACTGCAGTGGTGGTTTTGACTGCAAACCTGCTGGGCTACATCCAAAANCCCCACACCAAGAACACCTTCTGAGACAAAACCCAGAAACTTAGTTTTGGCCAGGCTGAAAGCCTACTCAGTGCCAGGTATGGGGTAGACCAAAAGATTAGCCTGCTGGGTTGGTTTGTTTATTTGTTTTATTGAGAATTCTGCTTATGGGAACTTTTATTGTTGGGCTGGAACTAATGAAATGGTTATTAGTGTGTCTTAGGCTGGATTCTTACCCAAAGCCTTTAGGCCCAGATTTATGAAAGCAATATATGCTTATATTTTCTAATGCATGGAAGTTGTAGAGCTCGCCTGATTGCTGTCATTTGCAACGCTGTCTAGTTAACCCTGCAAAAAAAGTAATCTAAGCACCTTTGATTTCTCAGGACTGTACCAATAACTGCACAAGTTGTCTTAGAATGGCAGAAATGCAAGGTTTTCATCTGTTCTTCAGATTAAAATTTGCAAGCATTTGCAATGCTTTTGGTACAAAAATCTCTGCATTTCTTGTGGGTTTTTTAGCCCCTTAAATTACCGTTACCAGTATATATATCTCTGTTTCCTGGAGCTGGATTCAGTTCCTGTGGTTAAAATATTCTCAGATGAAAAGAGCTTTTTGTTGTGACAATCTATTCCCCGTGATGCTCGCTGGATATGTCTGTAAACGGGAACATTGCAGTTCCATCCACCACTTCTTAAGGTTAGAATTCATGGCAACTGCAGTAAAAACCTTTCTTCGGAAATGTCTTTCTGTGGTTAGCTTTTATTCCACTGCCTGCCCTTTTTCTCATAAAAAAACACAATCTTAGATGAAAAATCAGACAGAGGAAACTTCAGAAAGTTACAGGTTATGAAATCCAGTTTGAAGTTACACTACTGTTGCAGAGGTGTTGAAAGTAACAATTCATTTCTCTCTCTACAAGAAGGTGAAAAACTGACATTGGGTTGTAAGGGGGGGGGAAAGGGGGAAAGGCACAAAACTGATCAGTACTGTATTTGATATTCTGACAAGCAAGGTAGCCGTTTTCAAACGTTTTGTAACGGTGTATTTAGATTAAGAAAAGGAGGACCCCCACCTCCAGGCATACTCGGCAGTAGTCTGTTTCTCAGTAAGCTGCCAAAGCAGAGAAGATTAAAAATACTAAAAGTTCTGGAGATGTCTTAGAGGAAGGGGACGTTGCTTTTAATGGCACCGTTCTTTTAAAAGGCATTTAAAGTACTTTTCAACACTAGTGCATGTTGCTTTTGCACCCTGGGAAGATTCCTCCTGAGATGTAAACAGCCTCTGCTGCATCCCTGCTCCGCTTCATTCTGCTGCTGCAGGCTCCATGCAAGCAGAGGAGGAGCAGTGGTAGCTCTCAGACAGCTCCTGTAGCCCAAGACTTCCAGGTTCAGGAGCTGTGGTGTCTGGTCACAAGGCCATTTGGAGCAGTATGGGGAATGCTTTATGCTGCCAGTGGCCACAGTTGATTTTACGTGCCGCTCCCTGCACCCCCTCACTTTGTTTTTCCCCTCTCTGGAAGATTAACTATAAAAGTGAATGAGTTATATTTTGACTTTCCGTCATACCTAATTGAGAATTGTAGATTCTAAATGTACTTTAGATTGGAATTTAACCATACATTACATTTGGTTATACATACATTGCTCTTTACATGTGGTAGTTTGAATATCTGTTAGCACAGAGCAAAAAGGTTAGGTGTAGAGTACATGATATTATAAAGAGGTGTGGTCAAGTGCTTATTGATTACCAAAATCACTGTCTTAATGTGCCCTTTTCTAGGTAGTTATTCCATCGAATGTTTTGAGAATGTGTAGAATCCTTCGAAGAATTTTACTGCACCCATTTCAGTATTGTACTGCCTCTGTTTTAGGGCTAACTTTCAGGCTTATTTTAAAAACCACCTAGAATGAATAGTTTTGAGTTTTTTAATGCCGTCTGGAGAAGTAGGTCTTTTCAAGGAAAGTAGAGCTAAGAATGTCCAGACAGGTTTTCTCATCTGCTGTAAAATTCCATATTTCGGTCAGTGTTGGGCTCTTGAGGTCCTGTTCTTGTCAAGAGCAGCAAGCCCCAAGGTCAGATTGTAGTTGTCATGTGTGGTGCCATACTTCCTATTTTACTCTTCTTTCAAAACTGGACTAGCTAGGAAAATACAGGTGTGGCATTTTCAGCAAACAGTTGGTTTTGGATAAAGTATCAGAAAGCAGTCGTCTCTGTGGCAATGTTTTAAAGCATGCTGTCCCAGATATGTCTTTGTGACAGTGCATAGCCACGCTTCCTTACTCTCTGGAAAGGTAAGCTTTTGAACAGCCTGATCAGTGGAAAAGTCATATCTGACACTGTTAACATGACTAATGCGCACACAGCGTGAAAAAAACTCTAAAGTGTTGTTATGTTGTTTCTTTTCCAGGTTGCACGACTTATGGAAATGGGCTTTTCCAGGGGAGATGCTCTAGAAGCTCTGAGGGCTTCAAATAATGACTTAAATGTAGCCACTAATTTTCTACTGCAGCACTGATGGTTTTGAGTGTGAAGGAACTTCACTTGATGGGTTTGTACATGTCTGGAAGAGGATCAAAGCCACCTGCTGGACAGACTCATGAAGGTCATCCCCACAAGAGCGTCAGAAAAGGGAAACTGGCTCCCCGTGACTGGTGATTCAAAGGGATGTTAACAAATGACGTGAACTGTTCCCAAGCCTTCAGATCACTCGGTGGTTTCTAGTCTGGTTATCCTTTTCAAAGTAACTTTAGTTTCTACTTATTACTGGATATCACCTAAAATTATTTTTAAAATAAAGTAGGTGGTTTTTTTCTTGTAAATCCTTGTTAGACATGTTATCAGACTTAATGACTAGGAAAAGAAGCTCCAACAACCACAACATTCACCTATCGAGAAAAATCATATTTTCTTCATTTACCAGTCTAATTCCTGTAGCTTACATGTTATTTTACAGTACTTGATTTTTAATGACAGTAATAAGAGGTTTGAAGATCACTTCATTTTCAACTCAGTAAAGGGTTATGGGACTATTATGTCATTCTTTGGAAAGTTTTATTAATGCCTGTAATGTTTTATTTCTTTAATTCCTTTTTAAATAAAAGTTGTCATTCAGCACATAATACACAGTCAGGATGAGAGAAAATTCATGTGCTTATTGCAAGCTATAGTAAGTGACTGCTGTAAATTTAAATTTTTACGAACTGAGTGAATTGCTATTCAGATACAGGTCATGAACATACTCACTGGAAGCAATAAAGGTGAATCAAATGATACAGTAAGATCAGAACTGAAATGATTTGAATAACTTCATGTCTAATTCAGACAGACTTCTGTAACAATGGATGTATGCTCAGTGTCCTATGTGCTAGTTTCATTTTTTGAGCTGGCTTCATACTGTCTTAAAAGAAAATTATAAAAAGCTAACTTTTCTATATATAGTTCTAGTTTTCTACTGTCAAAGATGTGGATGACCGTGCATTTGCTGAATCCTCACTGTCTGAAGCAACTTACTGTTGAACACAGGCTGGAATATTAACCTTAAGGATGATTCAGGCTAACACAGGAGGTAACAGGATGGTAATGCCAAGGTAGTACAGTACTGGTTTTGAAGTTTAGATTCATAAGTAAGCTTGGCTTGGCTTGACTCTCAGAAGTGCTCAGTATTGGCACCTTAGGAGTTTCAGGAGGTGGGGTGGAGAGAGGTGAACACCACTATAAAACCAAGCTGAAGTAATACAAGATTGCAAACTGCATCTCTGTGAAAACAATTTACACATGTATCTCAAGCATTTAATGTATGTTTCTGTACGTACTTGTGTTTGTATATTGTGTGTATATGTGTCTGTTTATATACACACAGGCATATTTAATACATACATACATTTAGAATAATATATAGGTATCAGAAGCATAACAAAGGCAATAGCAGGTGCAAAGGGGAGGAGGTGAAAGAATATAGGAGAGAGAAGGGATGTTTTGGAAATCCAGATGAACATGTGTGTACCAAAGTACAGATCTGCACTGTCTCACTTAGCCTGGGAAATTACAGGACAAGATTTAGGAAGAGAGAGATACCTTTCTTTTCCTTTTTTAGTTGACTCATAAAACTGAAAAAGTCCTTCGGGCATCCAAGTCCTTATCCAGAAATGACATCAAATTTGTGCAGCTTTTGGCACATGACATGATTTTTAATAAAGTCAATGTCCTGTATGCACTTTTTAGTATTTTCCAGGGGGGGAAATAAGGGGGTTTGGAATGACTGTGTGTTTTCCTGGGCTTTGGTCAACTTCCTTCAGGGTTTGGCTTGCTGCTATGATCACATTATTTAGGCAGGGTCTGCTTTTTAATTGAAAGGTTTTGTTTGTGTGAAGCTGAGTGGCCCTGTGTGTGTGTAGGTTAGGGACATTTCTGGACCCAGAGAACTCTGGAAACCTCCTGTCTTAGAAAGCAAAGGGCAAATGTGAGAACAAAAGCCCTAGAATAATTTGTATATGCAAACTAGCTAAATGTTTTGAAACAAGTACAGGTTTTAATTTTGAAACATACAGATTCTTCCTTCACAAATATTTTACCAAAAGTAGCAATAAAGACTAGTGAATTACTTCAGAAGTCAAATTTTGTCTGTAGGAAATAAAGGTCCACCTAGCCCAGAGTAAATTAAATATGACCTGTGCCCTTTCAGACGTTGCCTTCCTCTAAGTACGAGCACAAAGAGCATTTATTCCTTGGAATTTTAAAACACATTGAGTGGCATCTGGGACTTGTAAGTGGATATTCTCCAAGTCTAAATCCTTTCTTACTGTTATATGTACAAGGGGTATCCCAAATGTCACAGTTGTGTGGAAAATGCCATTTTTCTGGGCATTTCACAAAACATGGTCAAACATAAGGGGTAGAATTCAGGTCATGGTGATGTCAGTTGAAAACTCCCCTTGACATCTGTGAGAAAGGTTTGTGTTCAAAATGCTTCCAGGTTTGTGATTTCCAATTTAAAAA
>VYZV01023955.1:24085-51245 GCA_013401275.1 Pandion haliaetus
AGCATCCGCGGGACGGGACGGGACAGGACGGGACGGGACGGGGCGTCCCGGGCACCGCGCTACCTCCCGCCCCCGACGGCGGGGCCCTCCGAGGGGCTGAGATGCTCCCAGGTACTCTGACACCCACGAAAGAGAAATCAGGAGTTCCAACCTGGGAGCCGCGGTCCCGCCGCCGCGTCCTCCTCCTCCTCCTCCTCCTCCTCCTCTTTCTCCTCCTCCTTCTCCTCCCGCCCGGTGCTGGGCGTGGGGGTGGGGAGGCGGTGGGTGCGGAGCCTCCCTGCCCGCTCCCGACCCTCGGGCTCCTCGGCCGTGTGAGCACCTCTCGGGATTTGCTCACACTATAAGAGCACCGTGAGGTCTGGGTTTTTTTGTTGTTTTTTTTTTTTCTTAGGGTTAGTAAAAATGTGTGTTCTTTCTGGGTGGTGGTGGTTGAGGTGGTTTTTTTTTCGGTGTGTGAGAGGCATTTTGCTGCAGCAGGGTTATTCTCAGTAGTGGCTGTGCTGGAGAAGATAAATGACTGTACCTGCGCAGCAATCACTCCTGACATCTGAGCCGACTTTGGGTTTTACTCTGAAAATTTCTACAAGGATGCAAAATGCAACTGAACAATGAAAACAGCCTCAACTCTGCTTCACGTGCAGTCCAGAGGGTTCACCCTTGGGCACTTATGTATAGCCACGGCAGCACGACTGGACCGTGGCACCTTTTCCCATAAAGTCGGGGCGAGTCTCCCGTGGAGCTTATTGTGCCTGCGGCCAGTGCAAGGCACGCTGCGCATGGCTCCCCAGGCTGTGGTGAAGCCCAGATTTGCCTTTAGTATACACACGGAGAGACCACCAGGCACGGCTCCTTGAGGCAGAGGCTAACCTCAGTGGAATGAGACAATTTGCCCTTAGTGGAAAAATATTTTCATTATTAGGATGGTATATTGTGTGGAGAATGTAGGGCAAAGCCCCTTGTCTCAGCTGGAGCTCTCGGGACAGGCTCTGTCCCTGCAGGGTGCTGGGCAGTGGAGGGCTCTGATTTACCCCAGCTGGCTGGCAGGGCCGTTGCGTGGCCAGGGAACCACCAGGAGCACAGCAGCCCTGACCACAGCAGAGTGCTGCGGGTGATGGTGCAAGGGGTGTGGGCAATCAGCATGTCTTGCAGCAGGGAGAAAGTACTTTCCTCCCCAGCACTTTCCAAAATGTTTGCAGAAGCGCAGTCTGCCCTGTGGCTGACGGGATGGCCTTCCCCATGGCAGCTAATTTACTGGAGACCACTGGGGCTTTCAAATCCCAAGAGGATTTTATGCTCTTTTTAGTGGGTTTAGGGGGTTTTTTGGTGGTGGTGGTGATGATCTTGCTTTTTTTCTTTTTTTTTTCCCCTCCCAGAAACTCCTAATAAACCAGGAATTTCCCATCATGGGGCATTCAGGGTGCTACTGAAAAAATACAGAGGCCAAGAAATGTCAGGGTTAGAATTACAGTTAAGCTAAGCTTAAGTTTCTCTCCGAGCTAGTAAAGTTCAACCAATTCTTTCATTGCATAATATTTACAATGTTTTACAACATAGTGGCATTAAACTCAGTACTAATCTGTGTACTCATGTACAGTGAGTCATTTGTATAGAAATTACACAGTGAATGATATTGCCATGAATTACTACAAGTTGAAGGTACCTAGCAAGAGTAATAGTGAAAATTTGCTAACCATATGTTAATGGAGATACTTTTGTCGTTCAGGGGTTTATATTGCACAAAGGGAAAGGTCTGCTAATGAGACAATAACTGCTGAGTAAATTATAAAAAATATTCCTTAGTAAGATGGGGATTTTCTATGTGCACATCTGTCAAGAGTTAAGCTAATCAAACTTGCGTGGGGCTCAAATGTTCTTGAATATTCGAAAATAACTGATGGATATAACACCACAGAAGTGCTATCCCTACAGGAATCCTGACCCCACAAAGGCAAGCGGATCCTTTCCTCTGCCTAATGCACTCCACGACACACAGCTGCGGCTGAAACAAATGCTGGTCCCCCTGAAGTCAGGGGTCACTGTGGCACTGTCGGTGGAAGAGCTGATGCTTTGCCCATGAAAGGTACCTGTCCATCCTTGTTACGCTCCCTCACATGAGGGTTTTATCTCCACAGATTAACACCATCAAAGAAATAAATCTGGGATGAAGCCGGGCAAAACGCCATCCCCTTCCAGCATGGTGCCCGCAATGCCCTGGGGTGGTCACCATCACCAGCGGTTGGCGACGATGGGACGGGGCATTTTGTGATGCAAATTCATGCCCGGGACTTTCTCTGTGCAGTCAAATGCCCCCCTGTACAATCCCTCCTCCCATCCCTCGGGCTCTGTGCTCATGCAGACACTAAAAATAGAGCTGCAGATCCCGGAAAGGGAATTACGTGCAGATAACCCAGCAGCGCCAGCTCTGCCGCTAACATGAACCCTGGGGATGGGGGGGAGCTTCTCGTGGAAGCCCATGGGAGCGGGAGGGCATCGCTGTGCCATACGGGGGCCTAGATAAAGGGGGGTCTGGGGGGGGCTCAGCTCCTGAGCAGACGGTGAGGTCTTTCCTGAGGTGCAGGTGCACAGTGGGTCCTGGGGAGCCAGAGGAGGAAGATGCCCCAAGTGGCATCACCAGCCTTGAAAACAGGCGGAGGAGCCCAAAGGTCCACATGACAGCAGCATCCAGGGACTTGGGAATAAGAAGGAGGGAAAACAACGCTCTCTGCCTGATTTTATCTTTCTTTTTGCAATGTAGAAGAAAGGAAGTGGGTTCTTCTTTTGTGCAAAACATGCTCCTGCCCTGCGTGCAGCAGGTGCCGTGCTACAGGAGTGCAACCCAGCTCCACCCGTTTGCACGGCCCCACCAAGCCCAGCTTGGTGCATTGCACCACACCACAGGCAACGGCCCATTTTGGATGGGTGCACAGGGTTTTGGGGACCCCCCTTCCCAGCTGGTGGGACGCCGCTCCCTGCCTCTGCAACGCTGGGTTAGCTGAAAAGGGACACCCTGTCGTCAGCAGCGTAGAGAAGCCCTGTCCACCCCAGTTTGCCAGTCATCTCATTTAAGAGATACTGCCCTTCACTGAACACAGCGGTTGGATGAAACGTGGTGTTGGATTTGAGGTGCGAGGTTAAACTTCAGTGCTGTGTCCAGGTTTTCTTCTGCTGCATCCGTGTTTGCACTTTTCCTTGGGAGCAAGCAAAGTGTCCCACAGCCAGGGTACCCATCCCAGGGTGGGCGGGAACTGCTTTTCCTGGGGTGTCCCTGCTGCTGGGGACCCAACCAGGGTGCGAGGGACAACTCCTGGGAGAGTCCTGTGCAAACACTCAGCGTGGAAGGTCTCTTTCCTGACACGTGTATGGTGGCCATTAACCATGACGCAACCCCAGCAGGGTACCTGCCAGGCGGCCGCCCCACACTGCTAGCCTGGGGGTCAGTGCCACCCTTCCCAGAGCCACCTGTTGGGTATTTCGGGGTAGACGTGCTGGGGGTAGCCACCCCATCTCTCTCTCATGTCATCCTCACAGAGGACATCGCACTCTGCCGATCCGTGAAGGCTCCCAGCAGCACACTCTCCCTCCTGGAGGCCTTTGCAGGGACACTTCATCCCAGCCCAGCCGCACTCAGGGGGTGCTGAGGCTGTTGTTTACATCTGGTGGGATTTCCCAGAGCTGAGAGATGATTTGGAGCTGGACTTTCTGAAGGCAAGGCAGCATAACAAATGAGGTAACAGCCCCTTCACAGAGAGAGGGCAGGAAGTTTGCGCCTCCTCTTTCCATTGTATCATCGCCTCTCCCTCTTTCCTTTCCCCATCAACTTCGGTTACCTTTTCTCTCTTCTAGTGCAAAACATTTTCAGGAAGCTTTGGGTTGAGGTACAAAAAAATCTCAAATCCACGTGCTTTCGGTTTCAATGCAAGAGGCAGGGATTTTCCACAGCTCAGCCCCTGGATCTCAGGCTGCTGCTAGTCATCTGGCAGTAGAGCAGAAATTAAGAGAACTTCTGATTTTAGCATCCACCTGTCCATTCAATAACAGCAGCTATGTGGGGAGGACAAAGTCTGAGAGGCTTTAACTCAAGGTGATGGGAATTGTAAAGAGAGCCAAATCTGTACTGAGATTCCTACCAATTTGCGACAAAAATCTCAAGAAAATAATTACTGGGGTTTTGGTACACTTGAAGCCTAATCTGGACCTAAATCTAAGTGAGGAAACACTGAATAACAAACCAGCTGAAATCTGTTTCTGCATGACATGACCTGATTTATTCTGTATGTGCAGCACCAGCTCTGGAAATTATGTCGCAGCACCATGTCACAACACAGTCGGAGAAGCGACACAGCTCGCTCCAACATCCTGAGTGGTGGGACACAATGTGGCCACTCTGGGAGCTGCTTCCTTCCATGTACCCTCACCTTCAGTCCCTAAATGCAGGCACGAAGCCTCGCGTGTGGGTCACGTAACCGCCACAGTTTCCATGTGCCTCCAGTTTCACCAAGCCTGGCTGCCGGGAGGGGGTAGGTACGCTAACAGGGGTGACTCTTCATCGCATGGGTCTGGGCAGCTTGGTAGGAGAAATACCAATGAAATTCACATTATGAAATAACTTCCTCCAGTGAGCATGAAAGGTACTTGTTCCCACGCTGCACTGTGACTTAGAAGCTCCATTTTGATTTTGCAGGAATAAGATAAAAGTTTTCTTGGTATCTGATTTCTGTGGTTAAAAACAATGTTTAAACGCTTGTTAAAAAAACACAATCATAAGGCAAGTTTGGAGAACTGAGGTCCTATTTTTATCTGCTTTTTCTTATGCCAGGGCCACATATGCTATGTGTGTACTTGCATACTTGTAACATGCAGCTACAACACAAACAAAAGAAACCGATGTAGAAGTTGATCGCAAAATGCAGAAATGAGTGTTCATGATAGAGAAGGTGCAAAAATGCATCTTAATTCAATTTGGATCTCCACAATACCATACAACAATTTCTTTTGACAGGACACCTTATTTTATGACTTGTTAGTCTTTTTTTTCTTAATTTCCTTCTATTCTTCACATTCAGTGTTTAGACTACGTTATGACCAGGTTTTGACCATGTTTAACATGTAGCAGGTAAATCCTATGACAAGTGGAAAAATCAGCATCCTCATGAGCATTTCCCCAGGGCGCTCAGAACAGTGCACCAATGCCTCACAGATACGCAGAATGGTTGAGGTTGGAAGGGACTTCTGGAGGTCATCTGGTCCAACCCCCCCTGCTCAGGCAGGGCCACCCAGACTGGTTGCCTGCGACTGTGTCCAGATGGCTTTTGAATATCCCCAGGGATGGAGACTCTACCACTTCTCTGGGCAACCTGTGCCAGTGCTCAGGGACAAAGTGTTTCCTGATGTTCAGAGGGAACCTCCCACATTTCAGTTTGTGCCCATTGCCTCTGGTCTTGTCTCTGGGCACCACTGAGCAGAGCCTGGCTCTGTCTTCTTTGCACCCTCCCTGCAGGTTTTTATGTATATTGGCAAGATTCCCCCTGAGCCTTCTCTTCTCCAGGCTGAAGAGTTCCAGCTCTCTCAGCCTCTCCTCATAAGAAAGATGCTCCAGAACCTTCATCATCTTACTGGCCCTTTGTTGGACTCACTCCAGTATGTTCATGACTCTTGTGTACTGGGGAGCCCACAATTGGACGCAGTACTCCAGGTGTGGCCTCATCAGTGCAGAGTAGAGGAGAAGGATCCTCTCCCCTGGCCTGCTGGCAATATTTTGTCTAATGAAGCCCAGGATACCATTAGTCCTTTTTCCCACAAGGGCACACGTTGCTGGCTCATGTTCCACTTGGTGTCCACCAGGACCCTCAGGTGCTTTGCTGCCAGGCTGCTTTCCAGTTGGGTGGCTCCCAGCATGTACTGGTGCCTGGGGTTGTTCCTGTCCAGGTGCAGGATTTTGCAGTTGTCCTTGCTGAACTTGATGAGTTTCCTACCAGCCCGTTTCTCCAGCCTGCTGAGGTTCCTCTGGATGACAGCACGACCCTCTGGCATATCAGCCACTCCTCCCAGTTTTGTGTCATCTGCAAGTTTGATGAGGGTGCACTCTGCCTCATCACCTAGATCATTAATGAAGATGTTGAACAGGACTGGACCCAGTACTGGTCTCCAACTAGGCTTTGCGCTGCTGATCACCACCCTCTGGGCCCAACCATTCATCCAGTTTTCAACCCACCTCAATGCCTCAGCATCCTCTCCTGATTTATCTACCCAGCACTTGCGTGCAAGCAAGTGGGGTGCTCTCTGCTTTATTGTGGGAAAGGAAACCTCAGAGAAGTCACGGTGAATGGTGAATAGCTGAAGACCTTGGCACCTGGGTTTTTTTCAGAGCAGTTCATTGTTCCTTGCTCAAAGCGTGTCTGTAACCGGCTGTAGCACTCAGCACCTCTGCACAGTTCCACCTCCCCGGCCCCAAATCCTGCAGAGTCCCTTGGCTTTTGGAAGCAGGTAGGTCCAGCTCACTGTGGAATAAAAATTTTCCTTAATGACAACCACCTTTAATAAAAACCTCCCTTATCAGTGGTGGTCCGAGCAAGCTCTAGCTTTTGCGGCTATCGCTGCCTAGACTTGGCGTGGGCAGAGCAAAGAGAGCAATCCGTTTGCACTGCGATAGTGATTCACCCATGGAGTGTTGCCCACGCGGCGCCAAGCACGGCACAGTCTCGGGGAGAAAGCAGTCGGCTATCAATCACCCAGTGACAGGCTGTCACATGCCCCTGCATGTGGTGCATGTGTGCACGGGACCTGGGCTCACTTGGTACAGATGGTCCTAATGCTGGCATCTCCTAGTTGATAAGAATAGGAATGCAACTGTAATGTGGCTTTTTGGTGTTGCTTTTGTTACTCCCCTCTTCTTTTTATGCTGCTTAGGAGAGCAGGCAGGAGAAGGAAGACGTGGCACCTCAGAGAGCCATGATGCTCGCCGGTGCTGGGCACTGGCACGGCCACGGCACAGACCCCTGTGCCCTGCTGTGACACTCGCCCTCTCTCTGGGGAGATGAGGAACACCGTGGGCTGGTGGCTTCACAGCCGCTCCCTAGACAGCAAGGGAAAGCAGAGGTGTGGGTGCACATCGGTTCCTGCTGGGGTATGTGTTCAAATGATTGCAGGCTGCCCTTCTGGAGCTGCCAGCATCTCGCTCCCTCCACAGGTCTGGCCAGTGTGGGGTCCAGCCAGTACGGGGTCTGGGCAGTGCCAGGTCCTCCCAGGGACCCCACCGGTCCTGCTTGCAAGTGTTCTGCAGCAGCATACGGATGAGACCCTCGGGGAATTGGGGGCAAACACTAACATTTCTACTGAGCTGATATTTTGGGGGGACCTGCAGCTTGGCCAGAGGATGTGGGAATTTCGTGCAGCGAGCAAAAGGCCAATGGCCACATCCTTGTAAGCACATCCCTCTGTAATGGTTGGGTCCCTTGGGAGGCTAGCACCTCTCTGCAAAACCACAGCATTATTTTTTCATGTATGAAAGGGATTGTGTCTCTTGAATTTTATTTTCAGAAATCATCAAGCCATTTTTAGGTGAAATTTTCCAGCAGCGCTCACACCAAGGCAGTCTTTCAGCAAAACCAGCCCCAAACCCAAACCATACCTGTCTGGCCAAAGCCATACAGACCCGAAAGATGATGCAGAATAGAAAGCGTTGGGGATGTGGAACCACAGCAAGTGATGCCAGCCCAGCCTCCTGCACTGCTCCCAAAGAACGCCTGCTCCCGTCCCACAGCCAGCCCAGGCTCAGCCCCTGATCTCGGCACCCAGGGGCTCTCCCAGCGATGCAGCGGGGCATCCTGCAGGATAGATGTAGGACATCCATGCCTATTGCAAGCATAACGGAATTTGCCATTTAAAAACAGAATTGAGAGCCCAGGACACAAATGTGTGTGTACGTCTACATGCACCTACACATATCTCTGTGTACCAGAGGATTTCACCAGGAGCTGGGAAACGGGGAATAGAGACCAGGTACTTCTGGGGCTGAACAATAAGTAGAGGGCAACATCTCAGGGTCAATTCTCCATTTTGATTTCAGGTTTCCCCATGAAGGACCATGTTCATGCGAGTAAGATTTTGTTCAAGGCTGCAAGAAAAATTGGCTGTTAGATAATAATACTCTCAGAAAGGTTGGAAGTCACTGGGAGCAGAGAAGGGAGACGTTCTTGCACCATTCAGTCCCATGGTGCAATTCTGCTGAGGGTCTTGGTGTCCTTCCCCAACAAAATGGTACCAAACCTCTATGCAGGTCCCACGTAGGACCCAGCCCTGCGTTTCTCTGCAGCTCCCTTCCCTGGAAGAGCTTTTCCCCTGAGGTACACTTGTGGCAGGCAATGTGCTTCACCGAACCCTCCACAACATCTGCTCCCTCTCTCTTTGCTGTGTTGCAGCTCTGTGTGTCTACAGAAGAAAATGTGCTGGTTAAACCAGATTGACTGAAACCCCAAACATTTAATCAGATTGAATTTTGGTGATGCTTTAAACATCTGGATTATATTGAAGGATTTATTTTGCAGTCATCAAATTCTACCTTTTAGGGCTTACTTGTAAGTCCAGACAGATGCATCTTAAACTTTACCACCTTAAATGTCCATAGTTTTCAGGGTTTGTTGGCTAAATATTGTTTTAATATGTTTATTACATGCCTTTGCTTCTCCACTTTTGTCTCCTGAGTCCAAGTTACAGTTGGTCTCCTTCCTTACACGCACAGGAATATAGTTACCAAATTATTTCTTCATAGAGGAAATTTTGCTTCCTTGGATTTCACTCATTTTTAACATATTCCTGGAGACTGCAACATTTTAGCTGCCAATGCTTATTGAAAACACTTGAGTCTCTGAGCTCTAATGTAGCTATGTTTGATGCTTAATGCTTTGAATGATTTGTGATCATGAAGAGTTCAGTCTGACAGCGTAATTGTGAGTGGAGAGACTTCTGAGCACTCCATAAAAACTAGAAAAAAAACCAGTACAAGCTTTTGCATCTTCGGGGATTTTTCTATGTACATGGGAGATAGAGAGAATTGACCTCAAAATGAAGCTTTTTTTGGAAAAAGCAGAATCAGATGTTAGCGTAAGGGAAGACCCTTCCAAGAAACAACAAAACCCCCCTACACACATAAAAATAGATCCTTCTCAGCACCACATTCCACCACCCCAAAAAGCCATGAGCCACAGCTTAACCGGGCCAACAGATGCACCTGCCCAACTTCAGCAGGGGGGAGAAGAAAATCAGCTTTTAGCACCCCAGGCAAGAGCACTGGCCATGACTTGCTTCAAGCCCCTTCTTACTGGGAAGGCTTTGCACAAGTGGGAAGTGCCAGCACTTCCAACGCAGTGACTCAGAGGCAGGGAAAATTCCCCTCTCTCTGCTGCCGAACCTACCCGCTGCTTGCCACCCTTGCATCTGCACAGACATGGAGGGATGATTTGCATCTCACAGACAGGGCGCAGAGGCAGGGGATGAGGTGGTCTAGTTTGCTTTCTTTGCGAATGGCAGTTGTATGGTTTAGCATCTTGGAGCCAGAAATCTTAAAGCAGGACCATGCCTGTGAGCCATGCTGGAAACTTTTAGAGGCTGTTAAAATCATGAATTTGTTATTCAGCAGGTATTTTGCTTGTGACAGAATACCATGCGGCTTAGGATGTTGTGGAAGCAAGTTTCTGATTTTTTAATTATTATTATTTATTTGTTTTGCTTGGTTTGGCTCTCTGCCAGTGTTAATTGTCTGCAGCAACCCATGCAGTTTGGAGCTGTTAAAAAGTGTAATCTCAAAACATGCAGTCAGAGAGAAGCGTTTTGTTATTCACACCCCCTGATCAAAGTCTGACCTTGAAGTTGTCTAAAATCCCGATTACTTTGAAGTCATTTTCAAATGCAGGAACAGGTCTCCATCCTTACACTGCTATTACAGCATGCTGCTGGTTCTTTAGTGCCATCACATATAGCACATGTGGGTATCGCATCATCCACTACTGACGACCCTCAAGTGAGCAGGAATTTAGCTCTCTTCCTAAATGTGTCTTTAATTACCAGCTCCCTATAACCGTGTGAATGTCTCTGCTTAGGAGGGGATGTGACTGCTCTGGTTGCAAATGGTTGGTGTCTGAATGAGTCAAAGCCTGGCTGATAGAAAATGGGAATAATTAAGAGTATTTCTAAAAGGACAAGAAACAAAGGGTATTTTTTTTCAAGAGCTGAGGGAAATTTGAGGGAGGCCAGTAATTTCCCGTCTCTCCAGTGCTGTAGTCATCTGATGATTTCAGTTGGCCTTGACCATTGATTACTAAACACACAATTTCACATGAGAGGACCTGTTTGCTGTGGCCTTATTAGTTTGGTTTTTTTAAAGAAATGCATTCAAGTAGTCTGGGACAATAGAGTCATCGTCCTAATCTGATTTAAATGCCAGCTCCTAAGAAGGGTAAAATTAGTGTTTACTAGAAATGAAGACAGTGTAATTTCAATAGCTAGACTTTGACACTCTTCAGAGGGTGTAGATAAGGATACGCACCATCTCCCCACCCACACTTGGTTCACAAATTAATAGCCTGGCTATGGCTCGCAGACTGAATGCCTTTCGCTGTGAAAAAGCAGTTTCTGCCTTCAGCTCTTTCACATAATAGGGAACAAAAGGTCCGGTCATGGCTGTGCCACCCTGGCCACCAGTACTAGTGCGATGGCCACGGGCAACCAGTCCCACCACCCTCCTGAAGGTGCCTGGGGCTCATGGCAGGAGCCTCCTGCCGGTTCCCACCACCCAGCTCCCGCCGCCTTGCCACGTGTCGCCAGCTGGAGCTGTGTTTCGCTTCCAGGCTCTGTACACACGGGTGACCCGGCAAACCCTCTGCAGCCAGATGCGAAGCCAGACCCACCGACATGGCTGGGCCTTCGCCCGCTGGCTTCGTGCTGCTGGGTCAGGCTCCCGCACCCAAATCATTCTTAATTTCAATGCTTGCATGATTTTTATTTTGCGGGCAGTCATTCCCAATATTTGTTTTGCGTGGCTGCTCTGTGAGTTAAAAACCATGAACACTTTTTCTAGTGTGATGCGTGTTGATGATGGGGTTAATATTTGTGTAATTGGGTGCAGACTGGGGTGATGGTGGTGTTATGCTCAGAAGCATGTTTTCTTCTTGAGATGCAAACATCTTTACCCTACTCTCCGAGGTAGAGCATATCTGTGGGTGAACTCCCCACAGCTGTCTGGGTCCAAGGGCTTGTGCACCATCAGATGGGGTTCATGTGAAAGGAGAAGATCTTGCAAAATATACCAAACTCGACAGGGAAAAGGTACTTACTACTTGGATGACCCAGTTCTTCATCAGAAACCAGTCTGAGGTAAAAGAGAGGTACTGCATTGGGGGCCTTTGGTAAGGTCCATTGAGCAAATGCTAATTAGATTCAAATTAATGCACGGGTGTGGGCTTTTTGTGGAAAGAAATACCCCTGAGCAGAGAGATCACGCTCTCTACAGGGCAAGCGGAGACAGGGTCCACAGGGTGGGGGAAATGGCCATCTCCTGAGCCACTCAGCTCAAGAGGCGGCAAACTACATCCTTCGACCAACCTAAAAGTTTGCTTAAAGATCATTTCGTCCAAGGAAACCTTTGCTAACATACCTCCGTGCTGCCAGGTGTGACATGCTGCCCACCAGTGAGGAGCTGGGCAGCACGGGGCAATGCCGCAGCGGGGTGGGACAGCCCCAAAGGAAGGGAGTGTGCCAAGGTGAAACCCACCACCCCACACACACCCTCTTGAGGGTGCAGGGTGTCTGCAGGGCCTCGGCACTCAGCCCTGAGCAGGGGGATGCCAGGGATGAGCTCTGGCACAGCAGGGGTGGCCTGTTAACACCTCCGGGGCTTTCAGGAGGAGCAGGGAGAGACCATGGACCCACTAAAGCCATGGTGATGCTGTTCCCATTATAAGATGCTCCAGTGTCTATGGGGGGGGGGGGNCCACACTGGTGCATGCATCGTGCAGCAGGGAAGAAGTGTTGAGCGACTTTTGCGTTTCTGATGGTGGGTTTTCTCTGGGCTTGAGCTGAGGAGGGTGGCATAGAGCTGTCAACAGGTCCTGGTGCAGATTCACAGAGGTGGTGGAGGGAGGAAGTGGTTGCTCTCATCTCCGGATGATCTGCTGCACACCAATTGCAAAGCCTTGTATGAAGCCCGTCACAGAGCTTGCCCTGCGTAGGCAAGGAAAGATGGGGAGTTAGTGGAAAAAAACATTTAAGGGAAGAAAAGCGATTTTTGTAAGGGGGGAAAAAAGCCATCCCACATCAACTGTGGGTTTGAGACAAGTTGGCGCAGCCCTGCTCAGTGCAGGTTGAGCACGGTGAAGGCTAGCTCAGGCACTTCTCCATGCAGCAGCCATTGACCCTGGGACCACAAGGGCTGCCGAGATGGCAGGGAGCTGGCCAGGGCGGCAGGAGGCTTGCTTGCCCTGTGGGGAAGATGTTGATGGGACAGGGGCACGTGGGGCTGGTGCACACCGGGGCTGGCTCCTCACCCATGGATGCCCAGAGAGGAGGTGGGCTGATGAGGCCAAGTCCATCAGACCATGTTGGCCAAGGGACTTGGTTTTGCCCGAGGCTCTGGTCTTGTGTGAAGGAAGAGGGTAGAAGTGAAGTAGAAAGCGATAATTTCCTTCTCTTTCTGAGCCCATCCAGAGCAGGGAGGGGACACGGATGGGCATAGGGGTGCTGGGCCCCAACTCAGGCCCTCTCCATAGTCAGCGATCCCAAATAAATGTTGACTTACAGCAAGAATTTAAGAAAAGGGAGAGAGAGCAAAAATAGATTCTAATCCTCAGCTGCTATTTTTAGGCCACCAAGAGGTGAAATCTGCTGTTCCCCACCATCCCTTGGAAGCAGGCTTACCTTCCCATACACACGAGAGATGTCGGCTTGGGATTATGCCCTAACAATGATTAAGTATTGCATTAATTGCCACTTACTAAGAGAATTAGGTTTTTTAATAGGAAAGATAGGGAAAAACATATGCACAAAACACCTACCACACATTACAGGTAACTTGTGTCTGCGCACCTGGATGCAAAAAGCTGAGCCCCAGGGTCCACCTTGCTTAAACGCGCCTTTTCTTACCTCACGGGGTGAATGGCAGCTGCCTTCAGCAGCTTTTGGGGTTCATACCTGGAAACGGAGTCGCACCGGCAGAGAGAACCGGCTCCCCGGTGCCACTAGAGGTCACCGTCTCAACGAGGTACCAGCACCGGCACCGGCACCAGCACCGGGGACTCTTCCAGGGCCGGGGGTACAGCAGTCCCTTACGGACTGAAACTGCAGCCAGCTTTTGAAGGACACCTTCCACAGCATCCTATGCAAAACCTTTCCTGCCACAGCCTTGGAAGCTGATTTTTCTTTTTTTCCTGAAAGCTTCAGCGCCAAGCATCTACGACACCGGCACCTCCATTGAACGCATCTTCACATTTCCTTACCTCCAGGCAACAGCAAGGATGAGGGCAGAAATGAGGTCTCAGCCACAGTCAGGCTTTACAGGAGCCGCTGCACTGAAATCTTTGCATTAAAATCTTTGCTTTAAAATCTTTGTGTTAAAATCTTTGTTTCTTATTGTGTACGAATTAAAGACATTTAAGTAAGAGAGGTGTTAAACTTGCCCGAGGGAAATACTTACAATCAGTTTATCTTTCTCCCAGAGTTCCCCCCCACCCCCCGGCCCCCATCTCCTTCTTTGGATGCTTTCACTCATGCCTGAAGTTCAGGCCTCAGCCTCTTTGGGGATGGAGGGCTCTCTTTTACATGCTTCAAACATTGCTGGGTAGGGTAAAATTTAAACGTAAGTAACCATCATGGTTTTAGCCAGGTTTCGCTCTGAATCACTGGCTTACCTCAAAGCAAAACTGAGAAAAAGCCTTGGGCTAACTCTCATGATCTCAAACCTCGGACTATCACACATCTTCCCTTGTTCTTAGAGTGAAATTATTCACAGCCGATGCCGGCAGCTATTGCTCCCCTTAGAAACCAGACAAAACACCCTCGATTTCAGTGGTGAAACTGCGAGTGGGATTTGTTTTTAGTGGCTATCCCCTTATTAAGTTGGCAGAAATGCTGGTAGCAACCACCACTGATGTCAAGCAAACCCACTCTCATTTTCCACACTGGCACCCTCTGCCGAGCCGCCGCTCTCGTGACACCGCTTTTGAAGGAGAACCTGGACCTAAAGCCCTGTGTCAGACTAAGATATGCCACACGGCGAGGAGGATGGGGAGGGTTTTTGGCCGGTGGAAGGCAATGGGTGTATAGTGCCAGGGAGCAAAAGCCGATCAGCGTGGCATGGCCAAGGCTGGCACCCAAAATACTTTTCCCTGAAAAAGCCGAGCTGCTGCAGGGCTGTCCTCAGGAGCTCTTCCTGTGAAATCTCCCATAGAAAAATGCATTTTTCTCATGCTGCAAATGTTTGGCAGCACTGTTTTGCCTTGATGCTGCCACCACATGCAGATACCATAATGCTGGTGGGCACTTTTGGGACAGGCAAATGCTTCCCCTTTGCAGCTCATAAAACAGCGTGGCTTCTTTTATCACTCCTCAAAGGGCCAACTGTTTTATTTTACAAATGAGTCTTGCTTTCAGTAGGGGAAGTTTAATGCACCTGCAGGACCAGGTAGTCACCGAGTTCCTGGTTTGCAGCCACTCTCTCAGCTGCCAGGGCTTGCAGGAGGAGATGGAGGAGGAGGTCCAGGACCCTGCAGCGCGGGAGGCTCAGCCGGGAGGATGCCGCTGTACAGAGTATTTCTGGACCCTTATGTCCCCCTGTTCTCCCAGTCTGAACCCCGGGGGCCAGCAGGCATTTCCGTGTCCCCAGAGTATTATCACAAGCTTTGCAGGCACATCGTAACAACCTGTGTTTGTACAGGCAGTCCCAAGGACTTCTGCAGCTACCCAGCTGCCCGGCACCTCCTTGGTCATGGCAGGAGGTGGGGGAGTGAATATTGCTTCCCAGTAAACAAAAAGGCGCTGGCATACATAGTCCAGTCTAATTTCTTGTCAGAGATGGTCCTCGTTATACAAGGCCAGGTGTGGGGGCTGGGAGGAGGAGGAGGGAGGAGAGATGCCAATGGGAGGAAGCACACCACCCTGAGGGCAGCGGGACCCTTATTTCTGGAGGGCACCCATAAGCATTACTGCATTTAAAGGTGTCATCTGGCATTAGGACCCGTGTGGTGTGGGATAGCCCAGACCTCACAATCAGAGGCTGACGCCTTTGCCAAGACGCAGAGGAGATCTTCTCGGCAGATGGGGAACATAAAGGCAAGGGAGGTGAAGGTCCCACTAGTCTCAGCTGGAGCAGATGCCACCTCAAGCGCTGGACCGCGCTTTCCTCCCCTTGGAAGGAAATCTCCTGCAGAGGCTGCGGAGAATCAATAAGAAAATCTTTATAATAAACACAGCGGTTCATCGAACTGAAATTATCAAAAGCCAGAGCAGCTTTACTGCGGTTTATGTCCAGTCAATAAGATCTGCTTTTCATCTCCCTCTGAAGGCACGTGACTCCAGTGATTGAAAGCAGGCCAGGAGAAGCCCGAATGAAAAACCCACCATAGGTATGGGACAAACTCCAGTACAGGCAAGTTACGTGCTGATTAGAGACCATAAACACTTGAAGAGAAATAACAGGGTGAGCCAAGGTGCCAGAAAAGCCATTGCTCATAGGAACCATAGGAGAAGGTGAACTGCAAATTGATACAAGGCTCCGTCCAGCACCAGTTGGCCATAGCATAGAGAGGGAGGTCTGGGGCCTAGATCTTAAGCCAACATTTAAGCAGAGCAAGGATCTTGAGGCATTTCAGCTTTGTGTCACTTCTGACTGCTCTGTTGACAACCGATGTGGTGAGATGGAAGCAAGGCAGAGATGAGAAGACAGCCCAGATCCTCATTTTGGTTATTCAGGCATTGAATGAAAATCTGGAAGACCTACACATACCCAGGATGCAGGTACTTTTGAGAAACTTTGAAATGGCAAGCTAGTTAGAGAAAAAAAAGTATAGTAAGATGATTTTGGACATCCAAAGAAAAAAATGGTTCCCACGAGTGCTGTCTTTATAGATTACATACCAAATCCAAGAAATAAAAGCAGTGGATCCATATTATTTTTTAATTTGGTGACCAAATGGTCTGGCTTTACTAATATTATCAATGGGACATTGGGAAAGAGCTGCTAGTAAGTTCTGTTCCAGCCTTGCCTAGCTTTTGGTAAGAGTTAGCAAGCAACATTGACTGACAGAATTAAATTAATTAGAGGCAGATTTTAAGGATTGCAGACATGCCTTCAACAGGGAAGTTAATCTTAGTTAACACTTTAATCAATTGCAAGAATAAACCGTCAGAAAAAAAGAAAAGTTCCTCCCAGAAATCCACCAAACACTTTAAATTCTTCTACTTGCAGTGATGTAAATGGCCTCAGTATTTAGGACTTTTGAATCTACCCAGGAAAATTAAATTTATGACATTTTGACAGACTGTGGATATTTTGAAATATAAAAGTATGACATGAATGTTTCTTGAATGAAGTCATCATGTTTGTGTGGGTGAGATTCAGATTCTCTGGATTCACCCACCTACACTGAGATGTCTGCAAAGCAGGTGTCTTCATGTAAGAAAAAAATTTCAACTCTAATATTGAGACCCAGCCAGTGGAGCTGAGGAAAGACAAACCTTCTGGAGTTTCAAGTCGGGGAAAAAGTGGGGAAAAGTTACAATCTGGTAGCCTGGACAGTGAATTTAAAAAGAGCACGGATCTGTTTGCTGTTATTTCTTAGATTTGGGACATAATCCTGCTCTGATTTAAGCGAACAGGAGTTTTGCTATTGACTTCAGAGGGACCAGAATCAGGCACTTTGTCTGCTCCAGACCTGACCATTTTATTTGGAGATATAACTTTTTAAAACACACACATTTCTCTTAAAATGCTACAAAGTACAGCAAGTAATTACATTAGGCTCTACCTGAAGCTCCAGAGAATTAATACAAAGACTGCTTGGCTCTCGCCAACTTTCACTATTACAATTTTACTAGCACCATATGCAGCACTACCTTACCTGCTTGTTTCACTTAGTAAACTCATTGGGATTTTTGGTTTTGGGTTGGCTTTTTTTTTTTTTTAAAGGAACATGCAATATCCACAAACAAAAGCTCCAGGGAGTAGGGACCGGCTCGGTGGCCCATATGGTCTTAGTATCAAAGAAATCAGAGATAGAGCAGGTCTGTTTGCCCAGCAACCCCGTCCTTTTTGCAAACGTGCAAGAGTTGGCTCAGGAAAAAATGCTCTTTTGGGTGGTTTCTATTGCTTGCTGTCATGCAAGAAACTGTGAAGTGAGATTTCCAGTGTTGCTTTGAGCACTCCAGTGGCCAAAAAGGAAAGGAGCTGCGAGGTAGGGAGAGGACTGGCTGTGTCAGCTTTGAGACCGTGGAAAAGTTGGGAACAGTTTTCTGAGGACAGCTGGGAAAGGGCTTCTGGAGAGGAGCATTTTCACCAGAAAAAGCTAATCCTGTGATTCTCACGTGACTAATTCCAACTCAGGAGAAGAACTGAATGCAAATTATACATACAAGGCTTCACATAAAGACCAAAGTGGAGATTGTTCTCCGACAGACAGCTCTGCTAAAGCAGAGTAAAAATTGACAAGGACTTGAAAATAAGGTGACATCTTGCTGGAAGACCAGTTTTGAAGACCAAAGACTCTTGCAGCTCCCTCAGGCTTGTCCAGAAGGGACCTTATGCTGCACCAGCCTGGGGAGATGGACCTCAGCCTTGCCATGCAGCAGCATGTAAGTGGTCATGCCCATGACAGTCCTATTTTTGTTTAATCCTAGCGAAAAAGTCCTGCAGTCAAGCCAGTGAAGCATTTGGCTCTGCCAGCATCCTTTGAGACTGTCGTACTGCCACACTGGAGCGGCCTGATAGACCTTCTGGTTGAGTTGGGTCCTCCCCTACCTCTGCGCATGGTAAATGGCCAAGAACCTGGCGTGCCTCACTCGAGGGCCACGTGGTGTAGACTGTGCAAAGGGCAGCCCGTGAGCTTTTTTAGCCCTAAGGACTGTCAGCTGTGAGGTGGGCAATGAGATGGTCTGGGAGTCCAATGGGTGTCAGGAGGAAGCAGTGTTAGACAGAGCAGGGAGGTAGGGAGCAGAAAAGGGAAGAAAGGGCTGGAAAAGGAAGGCAAAGGTGGTAAATTCAAGGAAGTTTCAAGCTGTTTCTCAGAGATGGGTTTGGTGATTGAGTAGTGTATGGAAAACTTCTGCCCACTAAACAGAAGATTTACTGTATCAAAGAGCTCCATCACCAGGCTCCAGCTTACTTTGGGCTGTCACAAAACAAGGTTTTGTCTTCAGAAGACAACTTGTTTTGGCTACTCCTACAGTCAGAGAGAAAAATCAAAGGATTTGTGAGGAAGGTTTAAAGGTTTGAAATTGAAAGTGCAGCTTTCAGCCTCATTTGGCACAAGCATGTGGAAGTCAGACATTGGTGGCTTTAAGACACTGGCTAGCTAAGGCTGACAGCTTCTGTTGTAAAGTTGTTTTTGAAACCCAGCATAGCCTAATGCACACTTTTGAGTAAGAGCTAGGCTGCGACCAGCTTGCAGGAGCCAGGATCTGGCAGAGCTGCCCTCTCACTCTCTGATCGGGTGAACTGACTTGGGACATGCTTCTCCCTTGCTCTGGGGAAAAGGACCACAGAATCTGAGAAATGTTGGTTGCATGGGACTGCTGGAGGTCACCTGGTCTGATCTCCCATCAAAGCAGGACTACCACAAATATTATACCATTAAGTCAGCCTTTATCTAGCCAAGTCATAAAAAGCTTCCAAGGAAAGAGCCACCACCACCTCCCTGGAGACCTGGTGGAGGTTTTCCTAATGGCCAGTCTGAACTTCCCCATCCACCATATGTGGCCACCGCTCCCTGTTACATCCTCTGGCACCACAGAGAAGAGGTTGGCTCTGTCATCTTTGTACCTGCTCTTCAGGCAGCTGCAGGCAGCTGTTCCTTCACCCTTTGGGCTCCTCTTCACTAGGTGAAACAAGCCCAGCTCCCTCCACCTCTCTCACACCGCACCTGCACTCCAGGTGCCAGACCATGGCAGCAGCCCTTGGCCAGATCTGTTCAGTTTTTGCAGATCCCCCTTGAAGCAGGGGTCCCAAAAGAGGATGCTGTACTTCAGGTGTGGATCCACCAGTGCCGCTCAGGGAAGGGGACGTGAACGGTGCCAGCACTTTCAGCCCCAGCCTCATTTTGTGGGCCAATGCATGGTGTGGGCACCACCATGCCACCACCCATGTCCCCACCCCTGGCTGTCAAAGGGGTCTAAATGGTTGATATAAAGTAGGAGAAACGGGGCAGTTTCAGTTAGAGCGAAAGTTTCAGTGTCAAAGCACCACAGAGCCCTTTCCTCGGGATCTGCATATAATTAGCCATGCTTCTTCAGTAAATCAGAGCAGTGCCCAACTTAGATTCTCTTGTTCCTTGAGTTCATGTTTCAGTCTAAGACTTACCAAAACATAGTTTTATATGCTAATTTCCTTATAGTAAACTCCTTACTGTATGTCGTTCATTGATACCAAGCGGCGTACATGCAAGAGTAGGCTAATATTCTGTATATATTACCAACTTTATGAGTTCAAGAATTACAATGTGCTTGCTTTATTTAGGTGGTAAACTTTTTTAATGAGTCTGGAGGGTCCTTTACATAAAAGTAGTGACTCTAGCTTGGAATCTCTTTCCATGTTTATTAGAAATGTGTTTTACTTTACCGTGAAAAAAACCAAGGAAACATGCAGCCTTAAAGTCTAATGAAGTAGTTACTCATGCAGTCAAAGTTCATAAATTTTAAATACATTTAATTTATAAATTGAAAACATAGCTTGCACTGGCTTTTGCAAGATTATTGCTTGCCACAGGGGTTTTAGGATAGTTGCCGGGCCATGCTTGTTACCTCTTTCCTTTCAAGGCCAAGACTGGATCTTCACGATTTGCTCACATTCATTTTGATGTTTTTATTTAAAAAAAAAAAAGTATTTTCAGAAAGAGAACTCTTTAAAATCTTAAAAATCGTAACCCAGCCAGCAGCCTCTTTGTTCTCAACTCAGACAAGATTTGCTTTTGAGCTGACACTTTAATAGAGAGCTCTTTCTTATAGTGAGAAACCCTTTGTCCCTCTGGAGACCTCTTTTCTGAGCTAATTGCAGAGCGCAGTCCCTGCAGTGGCAGTCTGAGCTGGATTCCAATCTCACACCAATAAAACCTCAGTGCCAGCCTGGGTTAGGAGCCCAGCTCCCAGGAAGAGGAAATTTAGGGAAGGGGGGAAATGAAGATGCCAGCTCCCCACTTTTTCCCTCTGCAGTCCTCAGGTTGCTCATCCATCCCTTGTGAGCAACTCTGGCTGCACAAGCTCTGCCATAATTTGTCCTACTTGCAAAGTAGTCTCAGGTACAAAACATGCCATAGGGATGCCTGGCACTTGGTGGTGCTCTGCCTGCATCTGAAGAAGGGGAGGGCACCAGCCTTATGCCAGCCAGGATTTCCACCAGACACCCCACTGGACACCCTGCCTCATGCCAGTGCCACCGTGAAGCGAGCCTGCAGCTAGCCGATGACTGTGGGATCAATGCTTGTTGAGAGGCACAGGCGGTCAGTTTTGGAGCTTCAAATAACTTTATGTGGATGTTACAGAAGTGTGAATGTGCCTATGATCAAGCCTACAATACCTAGAATAGTGGTGTTAGTATTTAACTGTTGTATCTTTAGATTTATATGGACAATCACCCCAAGCTTCTTTTAGCAATACAGCAATGCAGCCAAAGAAAAAAGGGTAGCAGTGCTCACCCTCCCTGCTTCCATGCCTCCAAAACGGTCAATTATACCCAAGCCATTCCAGAAAGATATTTCTCTCCCCTGGCCTACAGTGATGGACATGCCACAACATCACTCGCCCGGGTCCCTGTCCTAACACTTAAAAAGATTCTTCCTACACGGAACTCACATAGGGGCCACTTCCACATGGCTCATCCAGATGACTCCATCCTCAGCCCTGCAGGCACCTCCAAGGACTTCTGCAGAAGGCAGCTGCGAGGTGATGCCCTCCCAGTGACTGATACATGTCCCTGCTCTGCCCCACCGCTTCTCCCGTCTCCTCACTCCCTCAACCCCACAGCCCCTGCATCGCTTCCAAGTCAGCGGCACACACCAGGCCCAGCCAGCGCAGGGACCAGGGCTGGTAATTGGAAAGGGGAATTGCAAAGCACCAAAGCTTATCAACAGGCAGCAAGGGAGAGTTCAGCAGCCGTCCTCGGGGGCCCAGCCCGAGGTTCCAAGTGGGCTGGCAGTCTTTTGTTTGGTGGCACGGGGCGGACATGCACGGCTGCTCTTGCTCGGCATGGGCACCGCCGTGGTTCAAACAGCGGGGACGTTCTGCCGGGGCTGCCGAGGCCGCGGAGAGCGGCATAGGAGCGGGAAACTGGCATGGCACAGCACTCAGGGTGCCCACACTCGCCAGGTGTTTTCGGGGTAGCCTTAGGCACGGCTTCTTGGCCTCTGAAGTGCCACCAACGCAGTCAGTGTGCACACAGAAGTAGCAGCTTTTTTCTCATATATCTTTTACTCATTAACCGAGTAGTCTAAATATAGCCCCAACTAGCACTAGCAAGAGATGGTAGGTGCCCTCTGTGGTCAGGTCTTTGCTGCCTGCCTACCTGCAGCGCTGGTTTTCTGCACCAGATCCTTCACTTTGCCAGTGCCACGTCAGGTGCCCTCTGCTCTCAGCCCTGGGGCAGACAGGCAATTTACATTACAGGTTGCTACCACGCATGCAGGAAAAGCATGAAGCCCCAGGAATGGAGCCAGCTCCTCCCGTGCTCCTGCTAGTCTGCTGTGCCCTGCACAGTCCTCCCCTTCACCCCTACGCCGACTCCTGACCAGATGATATCGCTCCTGTCTAGATGTTCAGATAAACCAGGCTCTTGGTGTGGCTGACATGGGTAAAACTCGGGAGTTCAAAGCCTGGCCCCTTTTGCAGGAGTTGTTCTCACTCATTACCCAGGATGGGTCCATCAGGAGCTCCCCAGTCCCAGCTGATGAGGATTTAATCTTAGCAGGGAGATAAAATGGAAAGTATAGCCTTTGCTGGGGGCTGGGAAACTTTCAGAACACATCAGGAACAGCTGATATGTACATATTCTGTGTTCCTGACTTCAGCCTCCACTTGATGCCAGGTAGTACTACCTCCACACCTGCCAACCACTCACTACCAGCCAACACTTAACCCTTCACTCAGCAATTTATTCAAAATAGTGGGCAAGCAGAGAAGAGGGAAGGCACCTTGTGTCCCTGTCTGGATTTTAGGCTACACCCCAGCTCTAGCCTCTGCAGAAGTTACACGTGTCCATCCCTTCTCCCAGTTCCGTAAGAACTGAAAAAGATGGTCAAGGGAGAAAAATTAAATGCACGTTTGTGCTTTGTCTGACAAAGAAAAAGGTTATGCATGTTTAAAGGTTTGTTGCCATATTCTAGATAAAAGAATATGGCTGTGACCTCTTGCCTCTTGCAATATGATGTCACTTGTCAGCTTATTACTGATTTCATTCTTTGTCCATTCCTAACAAAATAGGCTTTCCAATGCAGTAAAAATTCTAGATAGTCTCCAAAACTCCTCAGAGGAGCAGCCTACCATGAGACTTTGCAATCTCTCTACAGGAATGCCTCAGCTCATCTGTCTGAGTGCAATTTCCTTGGAGTAAATGGAAAACCACACTTCCCTATGCCTTGAATTCCTTCTATTACAATACTTGAGGCAGCACAGCATTTATAGAGAGATAAAAGCTTGTAAGTGGCACGGTATCCTCATCAGAAGTAATCTGCCTTTTAGTGAATGGCCTCTCATCCATCCTCCCTTGCCCATGCATTATTTTTCTTGGTAGCTGGAAATCTAACTCTCCATTTCTTCTCTTGGGATAACAGTATGAGAAAAAAAGATGTCAGTGGCAAATATATGGTGGTGAAGCCAAAGGAATCATGTTCTTTTGAGACAAAACTCCCTTTACTTACAGCTGAGTAGACAGAGATTACGTTACAAGGAATCCGGGCTCCTTGCCAATTCATCCCCATCTGCTTGTCAGGAACAAATGCTTCGTTATTTGGCTCGGTGAGGGAGCAAAGAGCAGGAGAGAGGGCAGTGGGCCATGGCCATGATTACCCGCAGGCACTTCCCCACCCTCGGGAGCTGCTCTTGCCTGGGACCTCCAGCGCTAATGCTCCATGCTAGTGACAGAGAGAGGGCCGGGGCTGAGTTGACAGTAGAGGTGGGCACCGTTCAGGAAAAAACATCTGGATAGAAGAGAAATTAATGAAGATGGATAAGTGAAGCTTAAGAAAAACAAAGGCAGACGTGGAAAATCAAGGAAGTCAAGAAGAGAGATTTTCAGTGTCCCTGGGAGATCAAGGTATGTTGTGTCCCAGAGATAGGGGCTGAGAGACCACTGGGCTGTGAGCAACTGGAAGAGTTGGTAGTTCCTGGACCTATGTTACTGTGTCACCAGTATACTGTGAAAAATGTGAAAAATTACAAGAGCAAGCCCAAGAACCATGTACCCTTACCTACCACAGCAGCAACATCAGCCTCTTTCTGCATCTTGTCCCACGTATCAGAAAGCAAGCTGAAATGATAAGGAGCCTTGAGTGAGTGGCAGACCATTGCATGACACCTGTGTTTGGGAGCTGAGGAAGTCTGGACCAAATGCCTGTTGCATGGTCCAATGTCTATTTTACTGTCAGGTGATTTGAAGATAGCTTGGACCACCGAGGGCTCAAAGGGCAGTGATCAATGTTTTGATGCCCATTTGGTAGCTAGTAACAAGCAGAGTGCCCCAGGGGTTGCTACTCGTGCCAGTATCATTCCTTATTGTCATCAAAGTCCTGAATGAGGAGGCAGAATGCAAATCTGTAAATGTATCATCCTTAAACAAATCTGTGGATGCTACTAAACTAGGGAAGTGGCTGACAAGCCTAATGGTAGAGCATTAATAAATAGACCTTGAAAACCTAAGGACTGCACCAGCAGAAATCCCATGAAGTTCAACAAGGAGATGTGAAAAGTTCTGTGGCTGGGACAGAATAACCCCAAGATGGGAAGTAACAGCTCTGCTGAAAAGGACCTGGAGGCTATGGTGGGTGACAAAAGGAATATGAGACTACGGAATAATCTCACTGCAAATAACTGCAAATTGCTTGTTCAGCAGTGTTGGGAGGAGGGTGGCCACCAGATTGAACCGGACATCTGCACGGCACTGGTAGGTCTGCAAATAGAGTACAGCATCCTCTTTTGGGACCCCTGCTTCAAGGGGGATCTGCAAAAACTGAACAGATCTGGCCGAGGGCTGCTGCCATGGTCTGGCACCTGGAGTGCAGGTGCGGTGTGAGAGAGGTGGAGGGAGCTGGGCTTGTTTCACCTAGTGAAGAGGAGCCCAAAGGGTGAAGGAACAGCTGCCTGCAGCTGCCTGAAGAGCAGGAACAAAGATGACAGAGCCAACCAAACTCTCCATGGAGGTGCCAGAGGATGTATCAAGGGGCAACGGCCACACACAGCATTTGGGAAGGTTCAGACTGGCCATTAGGAAAACCTCCACCAGGTGCTCCAGAGAGGTGGTGGCGGCTCCTTCCTCAGAGGCTTTTCACAGCTTGGCTGGATAAAGGCACAGCTGACCTAATGGTATAATATTGGTGGTAGTCCTGCTTTGAGTGGGGTGATCTCCAGGGTCCCATCCAACCAACATTTCTGTGATTTTATGATCTCATTTTTTTATGTAAAAGTTATCAGTGTAGGTACTGGCCTACTTCACTAGCACAGATGAAATTTCAGAGAAGTTGCAAACAATCAATGCAACACTACGTACACAAGTAGACACATAACTTGCTGCAATCCAAACATGTTACCCAACTCAGAGCAAAGAATGCATGGCTTGCATACTCAGCTGCATGTATTTTCCATTCAGCCAGATCACACAAATATAATTATGCCCTTTATGAAGCCTTTCCCACTGCACCAGAGGTGCCGAGGCACTAGCAGACTCAGCTGTTGATTGTAATTGCTTCCAGATTCACCATTCTTGGCAGACCAAGCCACCACAGATTGCTCTTTTTTTTTTTTTTTTTTTTTTTTGGCTTGCAAAACTCCTGGAACATACAATGTGCTCCAAACACGAATACAGCATGAAGAGGCTCTACAGTCCATATGAATCCATAGACTGCACTGTCATATGTGTTGCCAACCTGCCAGACTACCACTCTGCACTCACTTATCTGTATGAAGGAGGAACAGTATAGAAACTCATCCATGCTGAAACAGTGTTGTCCAACATCCACATAAAATGTGCCAGCCAGTGCACCCACTGTGAGCATCTGTGAATACAGCCGCAGCACTGTGTAATGTCAGAATAGTAACCACACTTTCCGCACTTAAATTTTCTATTATTTTAATTTAGGACTACAAGTGTTCTGCATATTACAAAGTCATACTATTTAGAAGACCACCTAATCTGAAAAAAAAAAAAAAAAAAAGCTGACTTGCAAAAGTCTTGACCCGGGCAGATTTGGGGTTGTGTTACCTTTCCATTTTCTCAGCGGCACTGCACTGTATTCCTGCTCATCCAAATCTGAGAACGGTGAACAAACACCTGTTTCTGAGCTGTGCAAAGTAATCTTTGCAGATCTACCTGCCATGTAGGAGTGTTTATAGATGATTTGCATTATAAGTATACTGAGATTTGCCTTGTTAGCAAACTCACACATCAGGTGAGATTCTTTTCACTACAGCCTCTATTTTCTGCTCCTGCTTGTCTGTGCAGTATTCATGTATAGCATGGCAAGTGAACCTCCCAGGGAATGTACTGTAATTTCCAGAGAGAAAAGGTCACTGAGAGAGCCATCATCTTTTCACCAGAACTTCCCAAGCATCTCTGTCTCTTTCCAATGTAAATAACATGCATGGATTTTTTCCCATCTGATCAGCCTTTCTCCCACCAATCATGAATTAAAGAAGCAATTTTGTGTTTATCTGTAATCTACATAATCTTATTAACTTTGGTGAGATATGGAAGACATAAATCAGAATGTAATTTGAAATTTCCAGCATTCCTCTAGTTTACAACGTATTTATAACACAAAATAACAGAGATAATTCTCCTAGCTGATGTTTTCCATCAACATTTGACATCCTAATCCCATTGATTATTAATTTAATTAAGTTTTAGACTGATCTGTTTAGGTTAATTTAATTACGTTTTAGACAAATATGTTACTGAATGGGACATATTGACAAAAATTTTTAAAGCATGTGAAATAATGCTTTAACAAAGATCTCAGCGGAGATCTTTCTCACACAAAAATCAATATGAGAACCGCCCACTCCTGGTGCACTCCTTCCCCTGAATTGTCTAAGCACTCCTAACAAGTAATTTTGCAAAGTGCAACAGGGGCACCCAAGAAAGAAGTTTAATTGCAAATGAGGGCAAATAACATTATTAAACCAGTCTGTGGGTGGGAGCTAGCAAAACTACCTCTTGTAGTCTACCCATTAGAAAAATGTGCCTCTTGATTTTTTTTAATCATTCAAATTTGGATACTTAGGTCTTGGTACTTGTCTACCTGAACTTCAGTAAGGCCTTTGACACTGTCTTTCATGGCATACTCCTTGAGAAGCTGGTGGCACATGGCTTAGACAAGTGTACCCTTCGCTGGGTAAAAAAACTGGCTGGATGGACAAGCCCAGAGGGTTGTGGTGAACGGAGTAAAATCCAGTTGGTGGCAGGTCACAAGTGGTGTTCCCCAGGGCTCAGCACTGGGGCCGGCTCTCTTCAATATCTTTATCAATGATCTGGACGAGGGTATTGAGTGCACCCTCAGTAAGTTTGCAGATGACACCACATTGGGAGGGAGGGTTGATCTGCTTGAGGGTAGGAAGGCTCTACAGAGGGATCTGGACAGGCTGGATCACTGGGCCGAAGCCAATTGTATGAGGTTCAACAAGACCAAGTGTCGGGTCCTGCACTTGGGTCACAACAACCCCATGCAATGCTACAGGCTTGTGGAAGAGTGGCTGGAAAGCTGCC
>VYZV01023955.1:60926-71154 GCA_013401275.1 Pandion haliaetus
TGTAGCTGTCTCGTTGTAATGTAGCGATCGGCCCCGGAAGCCGTTGTTCCGGGGACTTGGGGCCTGTTCCAGTTCCCCCAGCGATCGGCAGTGGTAGGGTGTCCGCCGTCCCCGGCGCGGGTGGAGAGAGCCGTCGGTACGGTCACGGTGTGGAAATGGGAAGCCCCGGCCGCTTTATCTCTCGGGGCCTTTTACGTACTTGTTGGAAAGCTGCAGAAAGTAAGAATCGCAGTGACAGGTCGTGCCGGGGGTGTGTGTGGTTCTTGGGAGGAGCGAGCAGCTGATGGCTGCGAGACAGATAAAAAATCAAAGCGAGCGAGCAGTGACACTTTCCTTGCTGTGGCTGCCTGGCTGCAAGAATCTGAAGTGTAGGCTTCAAGGCCCTAGAGTCTCAAGAGAAGCTTAAACTTGTTTTCAGGCCTACATAAGTGATGAGCAAAGTTCACCTAACCAAATTACTTGTAAGGATGTTGGCTGGTAGGGGGTCTGTACTTAAAATAGTCTTTGCTCGTTTGGGTGAGCTTTAGAAGTTGTTTGCTGCTGCTGTGGTGGTGGAAGTTACACCAGACCGTGCTTTAAGACTTGAATGAGAAAGTTCAAGACCAATTGCTTTTATGATCCGTTATCTTACTGCTGTTGAAAGTGGCTATCTCACACTTTCTGATCTCTCAGTCTGATCTGTATTACATGAAACACTGGTCCATGATTCTTCAGACTAAGAGCCTATTTAAACTGTATGCTTTTGGTAAATAACTTGCACTGACTTTATTCATTTGCTGTTGTGAATCGGTAGAGCAGGTAGTAAGCCAAATATGTAATGAAGGCATAGTTGCTATAAATGTCCTTCCACTTCTTTCAGTATATTGTTCCATTCAGACCAGCCAAATCTTGCACCTAACACATAGCTGTGGATTTTTTCACTATTGTTTCAGTGCTGCTTCTGTTGTAGTAGTAAAACAGAATGTGGACATTCTTTTATAGGATCATAGAAATGGTGTTCGGAAGTGACCTCAGGAGGTCACATAGTCCAACCTCATGCTTGTAGCGCAACTGTTGCCAACACTAGATCAGCTCAGCTCTACCTTTCTTGAGGCAAGCCTTGAAAACATCCAAGCATGGAGCATCTGTCACCTCCCTGGCCTGTTACAGTGCTGCACCACCCTCTAAAGGAATTTTTCTTCAAATACCAGCTAAGACTTTCAGGCTGCAGTTTGTAGTTTTTCACAACATACCTGAAAAACATTGCTGTGTTTAAATTATTCCTGTTTTAAGCTAGGATTGTGGCAGAAAGATTTATTTATTTATTTATTTTAAGTCAAGTAAACCAGGTTGCCTACTATCTTTTGTAACCAACCTGAGACGCTTATGGGGTGATCTTTTTCGGATGTCGCTGTATTTCTTTTCCTCATGTAATGTGTACAAAACATTTGTTTCCTTATCCTGAGAATTTAACATTTTGTAAATGCAAAGTGAGGTGCTTATGTATGTAAATCTGCCAGCAGTGGCTAGCTGAACATTTTAGGATAACCTCAACGGGTGTATTGCTGCAAAAATCTCTTTCTGAAATTAGCTACCTCTTATACTCCTCTACCTCATGGCAGCCAATTTACGTAGTAATTGAGATACAGGCATGTGGAGAGGTCTAAATCACTCTTCACATCTAATTCTCTCCATGTAGTCTGCAACTATATGTAGTCTTGTCCTTGGTGACGAGAAACAATATGTGATCAGATAATTGGTATATCACAATATTTATGTGAATGGGTAAAACTAAGCTTTCCTGGACAACCTTAATTTTTCACATGTTCTCATGGAGTTCTTACAATTGTCACTGTTGATTATGATGCTAGTAATGATACTGAATTTTCCTTTGCTTTGAGCATTTAGATCCACAGACCAGATCTCTAAATGCTACTATTTGTCTGTTACAAACTTCGTGGATCTTCCCTCCTCTATTGGTGAGATGAGATGTTGTTAGTGGGGCATGTAGCTAGGAGCACGAGGATGATGAGACTCATGACTTTCCACCTTGCTCCAAGCTGTCTGCTAATCTGTTTGGGCAAACTCAGTTTGGCTACTTTTCCTGTTTCTGGTTGGAATATTGTTGGAAATGGAATGTGATCTGTGCAGACTTAAATAGTAACTCTTGCCTGAACATTAAGAATCCTTACTCAGTTTAAAAAAATACTGATGGCTCCAAAGGAGACTTGCTGTTGTATGGGAAACTGTTGCTGATCTGCAGTAACGCATATACTTCTTACAGAAAATTGGACCATTCTGGTAAATCTCCTCCACCAATGAAAAACAGCTAATCTAAGGCCGTGGTTCTGTGACCAGCTGAGGCAGTCAAAGTCCTTGCTGCTGGAAGCGAGAGATTTCATTCCTGGGCAATGTGTTCCCATCCTCTGGCCCAGCTGTGTTACTTGTTCAATCCTTTTTTGATGTTATTAACATGGCAGAAAACTATCCAACTTTTTGGCAGACTATTTTTTTTGCTGTGTAAGTGAGTTGAAGTGGCTTACAGAATTATGACAAGCGTGCACTATCCAGAGGTAAGCAGCAGGTCTGCATGGCTTCGGGCAGAGGAAAGAGGAGCAGTAAGGTGT
Organism: Pandion haliaetus; assembly: GCA_013401275.1. Classification (NCBI taxonomy): domain Eukaryota; kingdom Metazoa; phylum Chordata; class Aves; order Accipitriformes; family Pandionidae; genus Pandion; species Pandion haliaetus. The sequence goes on from VYZV01023955.1 coordinate 63,533, forward strand.
GTCTTCACTTAGTGAGTCAGCCTAGCAGCTCACAGCTGCCTGCCTCTCATGGAACTGCATCCTGACTTGCACATGGACAGCTACAGTATAGAAGTAAAACACAGTACCTGACTGAAGTATCTGAGCTACAGATACATGTGAACAATTCCATCTTTTTTTTTTTTTTTCCTCCTCCAGAATTTCTTGGTTTGGCTAAACTTGAGTGAATTTTCATAAGAAGGAAAAGCTCTCCTGTTCATTCATGGTGAGAAAATAGAGAGCTTGCTGTTGAAAGAGGGAGGTCTTGTTCCTGAAAGCACTCATCTTCCTTTTGCTGTCTCTAGCCCTTGTCTGATTGCACAGTAAGGCAGTTCAATTTGCTATGCTGCTAAAAACTGCTCTTTAAAAATTTTTTTTCGTAAGTCTCTTGCTGTTTCAGCCAGTTGAATGGGTTTACTGTGCAAGCAGATAACTGCCAAAAACAGTGTAAGGTAAACAGTTGAAATGTATTGGGACTGCGGGACTAGAAAAAGGGAAGGGATTTTGAGACTAAGGCGGAAGAGTGAGAAGCCTCTCCCTTTCCCTAACAGCAGGCTACCCCATCTGTAATTAATGTGTATAGACTAAACTAGTCTGAAACCACAGCAGACTGAATTTCAGGTTCTTACTCAAGAGTTGCTAGAGTGATTGATAAACTTTTATACAAAGGTAAATGCGGATATCCTTGCCTTCTCTTTGGACAGAGCTTCTGTTCAAACTTAAAATAGTGTATCAGTCTGAATACATTGTTTAAATCCTCATAGTTCAGTTTTCAGTTGCTACATAGATAAAACTGTGGAGTAGCTTAATTATAGGGAGAAGTACTGATCTCATCCATGCTTTTATTCATGTTCTTTTAAGACTTTTATTACACAAAAGTTGTGTTGATGACTAATATGGCTCTAATTTGGTACATTAAAGTAAAACACTGGCAACTGTGATAACTGTATTATTCTTGTGCATGATTTCTTGCTGTCTTGTAGTTTGAAAGGTTATTGTTAGCCTTAGTGGTTTTGTCATGTGGTCACTGTTTTTGTGGTGGTTAGATAGTGTTTTGCTTATGCTCTCAGCAGATACAGCTCATTGCAGAAGAGTCTACATTTCAAGATGCATAATTACACAAATCTTACATTTTCAGTTTTCTTTACCTTATTCACACAAATCTATTTTTATGTATCTGTCAGAATTGAAGAAGTGCTTTAATATAACTGCTGATTATCTCCACTCTTTCAGTCTGGAATCGAGCTGTTTGTGAACAGGCTTGACTCTGTAGAGTCTGTCCTTCCCTATGAATATACTGCGTAAGTATTTTATACTGTTTATGTGATTTTAGTTGCCGGTTCTTCCAAAAAGATGGATTTAATTTATCTTAAAGTATTATCTACATCTTGCTACAGCAGTTTGCTAGCAAGGAATGTATGTTTATTTTGCTAACATAAGTTTACAAATATAGAATTTTCAACGAGCATACATTGCTTCCTTGTTCTCAGTTGTCTTTGCTCATACTTCAGAAGTAGTGCATGCGTTCTGAGGCCCGTGTGTAGGTCGAATCACTGCTTTAGAGTAACTTATGGTTAAAATGTGTGTGTGTACATATGTAAAAAATACTTACTCTTCTGCATTGGTTGTCATTTTATAGATCAAAGTATTAACTGCTGTCTTTAGTAGCCTATAGCCAGACGAGTTAAAGTGGTAATGAGGTGTGAACTTCCCATCAATTATTTTAATGAGGTGTTAAATGTTTTCTTGGTACACATCATAGGAGTGCACAAAATCTATCAGTGCCTGGTACAACTATATAAAGTTGTTGCTTCGAAGACTATTTTGACTGTTAATATTGAAGAGGTTAAGCACTAGTTATGTCTATGCTTTAATGAACACAAATGTGATATAGTTGAAATTAGGCTGGAAGAACTTGGAAGATGTGCTATTAAATGTGTTGGTGACTAAGACTGCAGTAAACTGTTTATTTAATAGTGCTTGTTGTAAAGGAACTGTCTGTATGTGTGTGTGTGTATATTTTTGCTTTTATTATGCCCCCCCCAAGATTCTGGCCTGCATACTTTTCGGTCAGAGCTGTCATGAAGCTCTATTAATCTTGGCTAAAATCCCTGTAGAAATAGAATCATAGAACCATAGAATGATTTGTGTTGGAAGGGACCTTAAAGGTCATCTAATTTTGACCCCCCTGCCATGGGCAGGGACACCTTCCACTAGACCAGGTTGCTCAGAGCCTCCTCCAGCCTGGCCTTGAACACTGCCAGGGATGGCACAGCCATAGCTTCTCTGGGCGACCTGCTCCAGTGCCTCACCACCCTTACAGTCAAGATTTTTTTCCTTACACCTAATCTAAATCTTCCCTCTTTCAGTTTAAAGCCATTACCCTTTGTCCTATCATAAATAGGAAACTTCTAATTACTTAAGGAAACTTTTATGCTACCATGTTTAATATAAACTGAGTTCTGAAATAGCTGATGAAAAGATTTGCTTGTTGGTTTTGTGTTTTTTCAAAAGGGGGCTGTGATTTTCACACTTTGCTTTGTAGGTTCAAGGAAGAAACTTACCTAGAAGGAAAGCTGTATAGTTCCTTTACTTGTGATGAAGCTGTTGATTTGGGAGTACTGTTTGAGGTCTAATATTTGCAGCTGAGAAAATTCTATTAACTTTTGTATCTTTTCTCTAATTCAGGTTTGATTTTTGTCAAGCGGAAGGAAAGAAGCGTCCCTCTGAAAACCTTGGCCAAGTATTGTTTGGAGAGAGGATAGAACCGTCTCCTTACAGGGTTTGTTCTCTGACAAGGGGTGTTTGGTAATGGTGTACATTCAAATGAAACCAGAGGAGATCAGAATCCTGAAGATCCTATTCACAAGGGCTTTATCTCAAAGAGCTTCAAAATCTGAAATTCCACATAATGGAAATCTGTCAATTTAACCTAATTGTAACTATGCACTTTGCATCATGAAGCTGTAGCCTGAAATGCTGTGGAGGTTGTCTTCTCTCTTTGGAATCTGCCAAAATCTGATTCTTGCTCCTCAGCTGTCCCCTTGTTAGAGGGAATTAAGTACTCTTATTTCCTGGAACCAGATCTGAAAATACCACAGCTGTAAAATGCAAGAATTAGAAATGGTGTTAGCCAGCTTGTCTTTTCTGGTGACTGAAGACCTTGCCTTCTCTCCTACTTGTAGTAGAAAAAGTTACCAATTGAGTCTGCCTGGGACAGCATTGCTGCTGTGAGGTCAAATGACTTGTCTGGTGAATCACTGCAGAAAACAGGTTTTAATCAGTAACAAGGAGGTCTTAGTGTAGGGCTCCTACAGTGAGCACGGGAGGGTTTTACAGCACACACCGATATAAAAACCTCCTCTGGAGAGTTAATATACATAGTCTTAATAAATTGTTAGGCGTTTTTATTATAATGTAGTATAGGCAATTACAAATGCACAGAGGAAACTTGTTAAATACTGAAATGACAGAAAATTTGGTTTTGCTCATGTATCTTTCATTTTTCTTAGTTCACATTCAACAAGGAGGAGACATGTAAATCTGTTTGTACAAAAACATATGATACCACAAAGCCAGAAGATAAACAGAAATTAGACTTTTTGAAAAAAAGTATGCTACTGAATTATCAACATCACTGGTAAGTTGATATCAAAATTCATAGATTGGTTAGTCTAGTATGTTGGTGATAATTTAATGTAGTTTTATCATTTTGTACTTGCAAGTTGAATGCTAGGTATTTGCACTGAATCTATTTCCCTTCTGTTCTTGCAAAATATGTTACATTATTTGTTGTCATCATAAAAAATTTCCTTCACTTGAAGGATAAGCACCAGGTATAATGGAAATGAGTCTGTTTCCAAACAGAAAGCTTTGTGTGGTTTTTTGTGCTGCCTCTGTGCTTGCTGTAAAATCCTGCTATTTCTTTGCACCTGTAAATGTAGAAGTTAATCCTGCCCTAGCTTGAGAAAAGTCTTAAGGGGCCTTCATTTTATTGCTATGTCATCTTTGTTTTCCTCGAGAGCCTTTGCACTCCTCTACAAATGTTGTGTCCAGGAGGTACGATCAACAGTTCTGAGTTTTATGCAAAGTTTGTTTCTCTTGTAGGATATGGAAGTGAAAGGTGGCCACTGAAAATTAATGAAATCGGTTTGAGGAACTCATAAACACTTGGTCCTTTCCTATTCCCTGAGTCCCTCTGTAACCATCTAGAGTTGTCTTGGAGCACGCTGGAGCTCTGTTTCTGCTTGGACATTGAGGTCCTCTTCCGATAGGCATTAAGGATAGGGCAAGGCTGAATGTGTACACTGAATCTCATGCTGATTTTCAGTTAGCATGTAGCCATGCTCTGCACCCACATCCCAGAGCTGGGAAATGTTTATCAGCAGGCTCTGTCTTGACCTTGGAAATACCCAGCCATGCTGTCGGTGTTTGTATAGTGCTTTGTATGTTGGTATGCTGTGCTAACAGCAGACTTCGGGTGCAAGGGCAACCATGCAACTTGGGCGGGAATTTGTCAGAGTTCCTGTGGCATGTCTTTGCAAGTAATACATGAGCATAATTAACCGATGTTGCCCATATGATTCCAAATAATGTGCTCCCTGCTTCACGGAAACAAATGTTTCAGTCTTCATCTAATTAGATTAAACCTTTCTGGATATATTAGTAAAAATGCAGGTGAAATGTTGAATGTTGCCACTGTCATTAAATATTTTCTGTAATGTCTCATTCCATTTCTTCAGTTTTGAAACAGCCACCCGTGCTGGAAAGGCAATGAATGCATTTTCTACCGCTCTTGGGAACCAATATGGGATATCCCTTTTTAGGGATAAGCTATGGTTCAGTGCTGTAAATCTTTCTGGGAAGCTCTTGAAAATTAGTGTAGTTGGAAGTTGATAGATCAGGTCAGAAGAGTTCACAGGCAATAGCCATCCATACATTCATGTAGATGAACCAGGAAGTAATAAAGAAACCCTGAAAGGTACAGCTACTTTTGCAGGGATTCAAAGTGTATATGCCTAAGGCCAAAATAAGTAGAGCTTAAAACATGCTGGATTTGGTTATATTCCTATTAAATACTGCATATATTTATAATATTTACACCACTTTGAATTTCACTGATGCATGTTGGTCTGGCATAAAGCTTCAGCTTTAAAAGTTTATGTATGTTTTGGTGTATAAATGAAAAATAGTTTCCTGAGGCTATGATCCTGTCACTCCTTGAAGAAATTAATGTTTTTTAGGAAACCCCAAAACTTAAGCTGACAGGAACTGAAACAGAACTGTGTAAAACTAATCACACAGAAAAGTACTTTAAACTGTTCCCCCCCCCCCGAAATTGTTTTACGAATATGCTTAGTGTATTTTTTTAGCCTGTACAGCTAACTTGATAGGACTGTTCAGATTTTAGTAAGATGTAGTTCTGTTTTTCAGTGTGAAAACTTACCTTTAAATTTAGGGTACTACTTATATTCTTAGTTCTTCTACTAGCACTTCTACTATTTATTTTTTGGCTAGGCCCACTGCCCTAAAACTTTAGAACCAGTGGCATGAAGAATCCCTGTTTATGTCTGTATAGTAATGATAGTCCTCCCCAGCCACAGCTTCAAAAAGTGGAAGCGGCTGGATCTTGTGATGAATGTTGCATGGTCAAGGAGTATGGTACAGGTGTATGTTGTACAATGATCAGCAAGGTAGTGTAAATGAGGATTTAATAGAGGTTTATTATCCAGCTTCAATTTATCATAAAATTCCTGGGGAACACAGGTGGTGCAAAGTACTTTGAAGGTTTTAAAAGCCACTTAATAAGATTAGGAATTGACATACTAAATTGAACTCAACAGCTATACTGATATCTTGGCTGACAAATGTTCTTCACCAGACGTTCTTGAGAGACATACAAGAACACTGTTGTATAGTGTATTTGCCCCACATGTATAATCTCTTCAAGTCATTTTAAATTTGAAGAATAACTGTGAAAAATGATTTGCTTCTTAAACTACCAATTTGTTCTAGCATTGCTGCTTGAAGGCAGCTCAGTATGTCTTTGCTACAGCAGATTCAAGGGAAAGCCTTTACCCCAAACATACTCATTTGCAATAGGTTAATGCTTTGCCTGGTTTTGATTAGGAAATTAAAATACTAACAAAAGCAAGAGGTATCTAGCATATATTATGGAGGTAAAATTCCAAATATGGTCCAACTGTAATGAACCTGCATCTGGATAGCTCCTCACTAGCAACTTCATTGTACCCTGGTAGCATGGCGAAGTGAGTGGGATTTGGTTGGTGGTGCTGCTGCTTGTGACTGTGATAGTCTTTGGAATCTCCTGAGAACCTGGAAACTGCTTTTGGAGCACCTGTCTTGACCTCTTCCGCTGTGTCAATATGAGCCACGAACATTGCTACTTATTTCTGCTTGGTAGCTAATGTTAGGGATGATGCAGATCTCTTTATGTTGTGTGAACAGAGGCAGCATGTTGATGTGCTTTAAAAAATAGTGCTACTTTAGAGACTGTTGCAATATGCAACAGATTAAATAATGGTTTGGTTTTGTTGTCTGAAGTCATGACTCCTGAGTTTAATTAGGTATTTAAAAGTATCTACTGAAGTATTATCAGGTATCTGTTAACATTAATAGCCTAGAGGTTACAATGGTAAGACATTTAATTGTAAAGGATATTCAGTAGCTTGGTAAGTTTTACAAAAACTGTGTTGTTAACTTCCAGTGGGGTGACCTTTTTTTGGTCTAGCGATGCACAAAAAGTGGCAGTTGTCTCATGTCTTCATATGTGAAGTTTAGTAGACCTTTAAAAACATACATTGAAGCGATTAAGTGTTGCCCTAAGGGCAGATACTGAATTTTAAGTCTTCTTTGAATGACTTTCTTTTGGGATTTATCTTTCAGCTAGTTAAAACAGTTCATAACATAAACAGGTTTGGGTTTTTTTAGTAGTTCCTTTTACAAAGGGACAGGTCACCATGTTTGGTATCTTTCTCTATGTTTAAAAGTGTATTTTTGGTTTTGGCATTTGTACTGTTTGTAGCATGTTTGATACTGTCTGTATCTTACCGTCTTATAATTTTCTGCAACTCCTTATGGGGGTGTGGGGGTTCCTCCACAAATATTTCCTTGAAACTGAACTATAAACCTCCTGGGCTCAGGACTTTTAGGTAATATGAATATAAGTCTTGTGAGGCAGTAATATAAAAGCAGCAGGTAGGCAATGGAGGGAGGTTTGAAAGTGATTACTTTCCCACATGTGTGGTGGCTTACAATTTTTTGCTCATGTAAACCATCTAGTTAAAATATTCCGTACTTTCAGGGAACTACAACTGAAGTCAATGGTCAGGAATTAACTTAAATAGAAAAAAAAAAGTAAAAATTAAAGTTGCACTTCAGCTTTAATGCAAAATAAAAGGTTAAAGAGTGCCATGAAAAATGTATTTTGCAATGGAAGAGCAATCAGAAAGCTGGAGGATTCATAATATGTGTGTGTAGGCAAGTTTTTTTATTTTGTATTTTGTCTTGAAATTATCAAGTTCATTTTAGCTAGTTTAGTGGATTATTTTGGCCATTTTTAAAGACAAAATAATGAAATGTTA
>VYZV01023958.1:778-20325 GCA_013401275.1 Pandion haliaetus
ATTTTCTTTTTAGGGGGAAGATGGATTTTGATAGCCCCATCTCCTTTACGGATCTGTAAAGGACAAGCAGCTCCTGTGTTAACATGCACATGCAAAAACCAAGAATGAAATAAAGTCCTTCCAGAATCTCAAGAGAAAGCAGGATGCTCCTGATGATGCTCTGCACATCCTCTAAAAGGTACTGCGAACGCCAGGCAACACCTGGTCCAGGCAATACCTTTTTTTTTTTTCTTCCCCCAAAATACCTTTGGCCACTGAAAACAGCCCTTGAAGACCAAACAGAAATGAACATTCCCAGGGGTGAGCCCAGAGAATAATACTTACCTGGGGAGCCTGAGGAAGAAGCAGAACAGAAACAGCACAGCACTTCTAAAGTGAGATAAATGAGCAGCATTACACAGAAAAGCTTAAAGGCAGCAAATACACGTTTAGACCAAACCACCAGTGTTAATTCAATTTTAAAAGATAAAACTGACAGAAAAATAAATATGCAAGAGCAGCACAAGAAGTGACAAACGTAGGCAAGGGGTTGCCTTTAATTTTTATGTGTCAGGAAATCACATGGACTAGGATTTCTATCCCTTAACACGTTTACTATAAAGATTTCAGAACAGGGAGAACACTTCTTTTCCTGCAGTAGTAATACACCTGTTTTCAGATAGCAATTATGACTATGTCCAATTAATTTCAACAGCCTCTTCAAAGCCGATACTTTTCCTGGCATTGCAAGAAGAACAACAGCATTAAAGTCTTGATTATTTGGAAAGAAAGAGCAAATATTTACTGCACAAGTTCAGCTCATTGCAGAAGACTTCTACAAGGTAGCATGAGTGATTTACTGCTTTCATTATTCAAGTTAAATAAATCTCCTCCTTTCCAAGCTATTGAATATAGAGTTATGCTGGCAGAGTGGATTACATTTGATCTATGTACCATGACAAGTACTGAAAATTGTGGGCTTCATTGCTATATTCACCCACTCCTTCCTGAACATAAGAAGAAAGTGTCAATACACAGAGCAGCCTTTGCTCTGTTCCTTCAGCATAAGAAAGCACAAAGCTGCTCTGGAGATGTAATGAGTATACAGTCTGACACCATGGAAACTAAGATAAACTCCTTTTAACTCTTTCAGCTAACATTCAGGGTGTGGCATGAGACAAAAATTTTCCTATTCATGAACATTTTATTTGCATATATCAATCACAGTTCATGACAGGTTTGCATTAATGCTAACCGAGGCTTATTTTTTTTATTTTTAAGTGCATGGATGAAATCTTAACCAGAGTGGAAGCAAACAGCCTGATTCAATCTGGTTTCTGTATCATTTGAAAATGAAAGTATTTAAACATACTGTAACTGCTTCAGAAGAGTGAGAAGATGAGTTTCCTGCATTGCTCAGCAGATGGGCATCTCTGATATCAACCCACAGTCTTTAGTCTGGGTTTCTTTCACACAGTTTGGGAGGCTGATAATTACGCTACAAGAATTTGGACAATGTTTAAGAGAGTCTGTTCCTTACTGGGATTTTTGTTACCACTTTATCATAGTCTGCTAACCTACCCACACCACACCCAAACACAATCAAACCACCACAGAAAAAGAAAAAAACAAAAAATGAAACCCCACAGTTTTCAACCACTGCTCAAAGTACAATGCGTTGTCTTGTTTATTTTATAGCCTGCTTAATTGAAGGACTTGTCTACAGTAGAACCAGGAAGACTCCCCATGCAAACTAACCCCTTAAGTTTACATGCTGTAAGTTTAGCATTTTGACTCCAGGAAGAAAGAACCTTGTTTTATACCAGCACTCTAGCACCAGAGGTGTCACCACAACTGTCACCTAAATCAGAAACCAAAGACTGAGTTTCTAGCAAGTTTCGCCAGGAAATTTTGAAACAAAAACCACAATTGTGAAGGAAAGTTTTATTTGACTTGTAATGCCCACATCCTAAGATTAAAGGTATTAAAAAAAAATTAGCTGCAAAGAAAAAGAAAGAAGCAAAACAAGAACAGATTTTTACACCTTTAGGAAATTAAAAAAAAAAAATAGGCACAAGTTTACATTCATTAGTTTCACACATGGCAGAGGAATGTTTTACTGAAGAGGGGTAAATAAAATCCTGCCTTCCCACCTCCTTGTATGAGACAGCACAAGTCATGCTCTTCAAAACCACACTGATCTTGTAGATACAAGGCAGATTTTTCCTTGTACGTTTTTTTTATTAAAGTATTTGTGCTTTAAAGATCATAAACACCGTCCTAGAGCCATTTGGTGTAGTCTCTACGTACATACTAAAGTACCGAGTACGTACTTTAACCACTGGTGAAGCTTGTTACAACCTCCACATAAAAACCAAAAGTCATGCCTATTTGAAATTCTGTTTAAGCATCAGAAACTATGGAAGGATTTTATTTCATAGCTGCTAAGCCACTTTAAATCCCCATCAGTGTTAAAATCTTGCAAGTGTCAGCCCAGAATGATTTAACACCTTGAGAATAAGGGTTCATTATAAAATAGGCAAATACCTTATCTCTTGAGATTCTACTTGAATACGTATCTCATCTGCTACTAATACTAAAGAATTTCCTTTGCTAAAACACAATATGCTGAGGAAAGAAGGATTTTCTAGTGAACTCTTATGAAGCCAGAGGGCAGGCAGTTGTTCCTTTGTAACCTTTTACTCTACCCTGCAAAACAGGTGAGTATGAGGTGGTTGCTATTTGGGCCAAGCCCTGCTCTGGATGGGATCAGTGGGAGCAGCCCGAGCTCCTGCTCAGGGTTGCATCCAAAGGAGCTGAACGCAGCAGGTCACTGACCACCACCCCTCAGGTCAGGGAGAGCTTCTTCCACAGGAACAGCTCCTCTGAACCTGCTGATCTGCACTACCCTTCAGAGGCTACAAACTCCTTTTTTCTGCCTTTCCTCTCAAGCTACACTGGGGTTGGGAGGGAGAAAGAGCAGCAATGAAATAGCAGGGCAGGGGTGTAGAGAAGTTTAACCTTCTCCCCAGTAAAGGGAAAATCAGTTTGTCTCAGCAGACATCCTCAGCTTGTGCAGGAGCAAGTTAGTGTTGGGTGGACAGGGAGAACTTAATGTTCAAGAAGCTGTGGATGCTCTCGAGGAAGATTCCTTTTTACCTTCACTGGGAGGGCAGTGTACCCTATTTGCAATAAGGGCTAAAGAAAAGCATAAAACTTTCTTTCTTCCATTTGATTGATTATGAATTTACAATTTTTTAGCTTAAAAAGCCACAGTGCAAGTTAGTGTTTGCTTCATGGGGACCCTCCTTCAGTATCCTCTCCTGCAAGGATGCGAAAAGACCAAAGTCAGCAGCCAGTGTTCTTGTCTGTACGCAAACCAGGCAGGTTGCCCCAAGCACTGAGGCCAAAAGACACTCAAAGTAGTAAATAAATACACATAAAACAACTCTAAAAATGAGAAATTAACAGCATTGATTGTTTAGAATTACAATCCATCTTATTACATTAATCTTCACATTTTAGCATCCTCTTAACCACTATACAAAGCTGAAGTTACTCTTTCTTCTAAACCAGCCATACAAGAGCACAAAGCACTATAAACTTTTTTTTTTGGCAAAGTAACTTGCTTCCAGAATATAATGTACTTTTGAATCACAGTTTACATATAGCAGGTGTGTCATGCTAATACAACATCCTCTGTTTCTTCTTTCACTGCCTGCTGCCAGGAGCAAGACACCTCAGAGAACATTCCTAGTTTCAACTGCTGTCTCTTAAATCATTCTCATAACAGTTTATTTCATGCAGCCTCACTTGGGTCAGCCGCTCCTCACTTCTGCCTCAGCACTCTTGTTTATTGCATTAATCTGGTCTTCAGGATAAGCCACATCAGTCTGATGTGCTTATAGAGCAACAGATGTTACGTGCTCTACACTTACCCTTTTGCAAGCATCTCAGGAGCATTTATCTACTCCTTTTACATCCTCCTGTTTACTTTTTCCCTGCTTGCTTCCTTCCTGCTTTTACCAGCAGAATCCATATTGGATATCTGAGGAGGAAGAAAGACATTTGTATTCTCCAAGCCCATGCACTGACTTTCCACTCATATGGAAACTCCAGATTCTTACATATTTTTCTTCCCTTGCAAAAATACAGCTAGATAAGACTTACGCCTTTTACCTGAACAGACACAAGGAATAATTAATCAGTCTGGACAAAAAACAGTGAAGCCTGTGTTTTTGTGAAAGTCCTCATTTTCTTTTCCCTGAAGACCTCCTCATTCTGAGGCTGGGACTTGGAAACGTACGTGGACTGAAACAGGAGAAACCACGAGCTGGACCCTCAACCTTCATCTGTGGCATTGCATTCACAGAGGACTCAACAAATCACTGCAAACCTCACACAAAAGCCAGGACTGCCTCAAGTCCAGCACACTCCACTGCCACTATCCTACACTAGTATCCAACTCGGCACATGTCCCACAGCAGCCAGATTTCAAGTGCCGGCTGTGCAGTCAGGATCACATCATTTGAGAAGAGCCCATCCCAGCACTACAAGGTCATACATACATATGCATTTGATCTATACCCAAAACTATGCTATGTTTCTTAGGACTGACATTATGAAGAGTTGTTTCCTCTCTAGCAGCTTGATCCCAGCTCTCCAGCTATCTGCACACATAACCCCTGTCATACATCACATCCAACATCTACACCTTTTACTACCTTGTGCATAATAGAAATGGGCATCACATGAGACCAGTTCCCTCTGCTTGTGTACACCAACACCTCCTACCCAGCAAAAACTGCTGCTGGCTCATTCTGAAATACAGCAAGGCACTCTGATGGATGTTAAAGACTTTGTGCATGCACAGGCAGGATGCAAATCCACCCCCTCCTCACACTAGCTTGCCTTAGGGGCAAACATAGACTTCAGCAATCGCCTAAGCAAGGATGACCACGGCACAGAGCCCGTCATCTGGCTGCAAAGAGCAGCAATACAGAGGGAACAGACCAACTTCCTTAGAGTTTCAGACTGGTTACAAAAGTCTGCATTTTACTTCAGTGCTTTACAGAAGTATTTCTTCCTCCCTGGGAGAGAAATCTTTGCTAGTCACATTGCATGTGTTAAAACACGTAAGGTAAAAATCAGCAGTAATGTCTGTAGAAACAAAGCACAGAAGAATGATAATAAAAATCCCAAAGAAAACAAAGCCTCCTTGAGAAGCTAAGGGTCAAGTAGAGAATTTACCAATGATGTTCCTGCTCCTACACACAATCGTAAACATCAGGGATTATCTCCCAGAAAACGCACAGGCAAAACGGGTACATATGTTGCCCTATTCAAGAGAATTGGACAAAAATCTGGGCCCAGGCAGTTCGTGGTTTATATGACACATTAAAAAAAAAAATAATAAAAAGAACAGGAAGGTGGAACAAAGAAGAAATTCAAACCATAAGCTGGCAAGTGGTCCTGGATCCATCACAGCAAACACTACTGGCTACAAAAAGCAGGAGGTCCCATTGGGTTGCTGTGTGTTGAGATAGTCTTGCTGCCACCAATGCACATTGCAGGTAGTTTTATCCATCTCTGAGAGGAAAAAGGTCCTTGTACAAAACTGTTTTCCTCCCCTGACTGATATCAGATGAGCTCCTTCAGTGGCTCATTTTCACCAGGAAGCATGCCGTTCATCTCAGGGGAAGTCTCGGTGCCCAGATATCCCAAGAGGATCTCACTGCGCCGCCGCGAGAGCTGCAAAATGTCTTCTGCCAGCGACTGCACTGTTGTGTATCTCACGTTGTCCAAATCAAACATGTCCTTCAGGTATTGTACTATCTGGTGCTGCAAAGACAAAAGGAAGGTTTATAGTAAGGAGATCTCCTCCCACCTGCCAATACCAGCTGCCTGGACTGCAGCAAGCAGAGAACCCCATACAGAATTTTGCATGTCTGCCATCCAAGCAAAGATCTGCTTCAGGCTGGGTATTACTTTTGTGGCTAGGCTAGATCCATTCATGCCTCTGAAACAGGACAGCAGAGCTCCCGAAGTCAGGAAAGCAATGCTGATGTCCATGGCAATATCCATGCAAACATTCATTGAAGGCAACACAGCCCCTCATGATATTATCTACAACAAGAGGATTTAGGCTTTAAAATCAAATACGTAACTTGTAAGATCCCATGTACTCTTAGACAAGATATTCTTCCAGCATATGCACCCATAATCTTTTCCAATACTGATGGTATAAATCCATCTCATTACACATTTTTGCTATCAGTTATGGTAAATTGTGCTGGGAATTCTTATCAATCTGAATTCAGCAATCTGCATCTCAAAAAACAGTGATTTTTAGAAGGCTTTTGTACAGAGCCAAGTTTCTTAATGGCATATCAGTCACCAAAAGCACACATCTGCAGCTTTAAGCCAGAAGACAGCAACAGTCCCACAGAGATTAGGCACAGAAAAGCCATCTTACCTTGAAGAAACTACAGACTTCAGATAGTTGCTGCTTGGGCCCCAGAAAACCAAAGGCTAGAACAGGACTGACATGCTCCGATACGGAGTAGAAATGAGAGATAAAGCCATCTGGTACCTGCCACAGGGAAGGAAAGAGCTGGTTGGTCTTGGTTCTCAGACAGAATTAGCAGCTTATTCCATATCAGCTACCAAATTCCCTGCCAGAAAGCACTGTGCTTCAGTTACTAAAGTTAAGAGCTACTTAAGAACATCTCTCCCTGCAGAATTACATCTATCTTTAAGATCCCTTGAAGGATGACTAGAGCTTTCTGTCTTCATGTTTCTAAACTACTATTCTGGGAGGAAAATAAATAGAAGAAAGTGAAAGACAACTATCAGGCAGCCTTTATAGACTCTTTTTATAATCTCTGGACCAAGCCAGGAAAGGGCATGCAAATATCCAAGACAGAGCTACTGCATGACAGCACCAATATAGCTTCCAACACTCTTGTTTCTCTCTGTACCATCTCAAGAGGCAAACCCAGTTGTACCAGCTGATTGTGGGATACGAGCTGAAAACGTGCCAGAGCCACAGACTCTGTGGCAGAACTGGGGTTGTGAAGTTTCAGCTTCTTGTTCCCCAGGTCCAGGAACTCATCTGCTGTGATACTTTAGAAAGCCACAGATCTAAAGGAAATGCATCAAGTAATAGCTAGTCAGCAATCAGTGTTGGGAAGCGGAGAAACACACAAGCCGTTCATTATGCTGCCAGCAGGGAAACTACAATTCAGTAGTCCCTTGTTGTTTGGTGTCTGTGAGCATTCCTACAGTATTGTGAGCTGGGAGAGGGAATACCTCTCCTCGACAGGCAATGTTGTCTTTTGAATCCTCACATTAAGAAAAAGAGAGAATAAAAAAACCTCAGACTGATTCAGTAAAATACTGGCATGGCACTGGAGCAACGACAGCAGGACCCCAGTGCTCTAAAGCATCACAAAGAATGCGATCTGGTTCCGTCTTATACCACTTACATCTTGTATTTTGTCAAGATGTAGGTGTTCTCTTTTCAGCTTCACATACATTAGGTTCTTTCCCTTTTAATTAATTTTGCTTACCATCAGAAGCCTCCTTTTTGCTTTCAGAACTGACCAGCAGGCAGTTGCTAGAGCCTACAATTAACAGACATACCATCAGTTACTGGGATTACTTTAAGAAAAAGAAACAAACAAACAAACAGTTTACCAACACATTGCCATCAAAATATCAAAGCAGTGGCCCTTTTGTGCCAATAACTCTAAAATTAGTGACAAAACCAAAGTGAACTGAAAATAGATTTAGCCACTCCAGATCCATTCCAGGAAAGCCAAAGTGTTTTTGAAGATTGCTAATATGATCTGACAGTTGCCAAACACCCCAGAATGCAGACTGTAAGCAGACAGTTGTTAAAAGGTGCCTCCCAACCATCATCTTCTCAGTCTATGAAACTAATCAGTCTTAAATATGCAGCTGGGGGCCAGGACTAGAGGAAAGTACTGCTATTTGAGCCTCAGTGTCTCCTGAGGTATCACCAGAATGTATAACCAGGTGCAAAAAACCCACAAATGTTTTTTCCTACATTTTGATCCTCTTATTCTCATTCACGAAAATAATGCGTTGTCACCTTTTAACATCTCCATGGCATCACTGATAAAGGCTGCTAGAGAAGTAAGTCTATTGGAGCCAACCAGATGCTTTCAAAATAAGGAAAGCTTTCCTGTAAACAATTTACATGTATGAGAAGATTGTTTTTTAGAGCTTCAGGAAAGCATGGTATTTCTAAAGAGAAAATTGAGCTCAGCCAGGACAGCTGAGGTTTTACTCTTTCCTAGCCTAGGCACTGCGATCTCACGCGCAGCACAACAACTCCGTTTAACACACCGTCTCCTTGAAGCTGTCGGACAGCCAGCGGTTGCGCAGCACAGCCAGCACGGAGGAGGGCGGGTTCTCTAGATCCTCAAAAGCATCCATGAGGATGAAGTCCAGCACAATATCAAAGAAACTCATGCACACCACCTGTCAGAGAGCAGAACAGCCTGTAAAGGGAACAGGTTTAAAAGAAGAGACAGACTCTTTTGGTTTGAAGCAACAAAATGCAACAAGCTGAAGTACACAAGGTAATCGTATTTCAGCAGCAGTTCTTTCACTCCTGGGACATTCCTACATATCCATTATCTTCCAACTCATCTGCAACTTCGTAGAGATAATGTCTTTACCAACCCCTCTTCCCTCCAGCTCTTGCTGAGTGGTCGGCCAGGTCTCTTGCTTCAGTGCATAATGCAGCATCTCCTCGTAGCTTTCCAGAAAAGCTTTGGGATTCTGGGAAAGCAAAGAAACAAAACACTTCAGAAGGTACCACAGCTGTGGGCACATTTCACCAAAGTTTGACTACTCTGTTTTGAACTAACATCAACACATGTGACTGGATGAAATTTTTAGCCAAAACACTTTTTGTGCAGAAAAAGATAATTTATTTCTGGGAGGCATGGATGGCCCCAGGCTCAGCTGTGACTCAAAGCACCTATGTTGCTCCACTTTCTTAAAGGAAGTGGCTAGGACATCTGTATGCAAACTGAGCCACTAAGGGATTAATGCCATGCAAGCGATGATCTCCCTGTTCAGGGGGTGACCAGTGACTAAGCCAGTGATCTGAGAACTGGTATGTTGTAGTCACTACCATACAGAAGTTTTTTTTGTTTCAACACATCAGACAAGCTCTGGGTTGGGATGGAGGAACAAGTGTCCCGGTGCTCAAGACACAGCTGAGTCATTACACAAATTCCCTACCTTTTCAGCTTTTGACATCAGTCCTATCACCATTTGCTTCCCAACCTCCCCAAAAAACAGCTGATTGCTTTCATACTTCAGCAGCTCCTGCAAAGGGAACACAAGAAGTCCATGAGCGCCTACGCCCACACGAATTCTGAGTTGGAAGAAAAAAAGGACAGGACACAAAGCAGTGGAATGCTGCATACACCAGTATCATTAACCTTTATTAAGCTGGAGTCTAGAAAACAAAACTGCTCTCTCCAGGAAGTGAGTTTAATTAGGCTGGAAGACTGGAAGTGGCAAGAATAGAGGCACAGGAGCCACAGGGTGGCTATGGGGCCAGGGCACAAAAGCTGCTGTTCAGGCTCTAGACATACATTGTCAGGAAGAGTACTGCGGTAAGGAGAAGGAAACCTTGCTCCCCCACCTCAGGGGTTTGACTCCAGCCCAGTGAAAATCTCTTAAGTGGGAATACCAGCTTCTGGGCAGCTCTGAAATTCCCAAACTTTAACTTCCCAGAACTAAACTAGTGTCAGTGGCCATGTAACCACCACTCAAGCTGGGCACAGGGACCAGGGGATCCTCCCCCTCTCCAAATCAAACTGATCAGGATGGGATTAGAGAATTAAGCAAGGAGAACTTGGGCTGCTGCTTCTTCTGCTTTTACCTGCTCTAGAGAGGCAAAGACTTCACCCCTGTGCTGGCAGAAGAGAACGTGCTGCTGGTAGCAACGCACCACAGGAACCTGGGAGCCTCGAGCTATTCTTACCTGGAAGGCCTGCCTGACACAATGCAGCTTTGCAAGGAAATCCTGGTCGCTGTAGCAGCCAAGGAGCTCTGTCCTAGAGGGAAAGGGGAAGGATTGCATAAATTTCAGCTCTCCTGATGTCTGTGTTCCTAACAACTATGCTCCCCCCGCAAAAATACTTTCTCCTCGGTACAGATTGGGAATTAACAACTGCATTCCGTTTGCACAGCTCCCTGGGGGACCAGAGCACCTCTGCAAAGGCTGTTGCAGCGCAGGACTATGCCAGCCAGCCACACAGAACAGGCACATTTCTCTTTACTAATTTCCTGGGACAATTACCCTTTCTTAATATGTGTCCTAACATCTGGGGCTAGTTCCCTGGGAAGTTCGAACCAGCAGGAAGGATGATAAGAGTTTCCATCCTCAAAGGTTTATTCTGGATATAGGGCTGCTCAAAGGCAAATAACTTGTTCACACTGCTCAAATGAGCCTCAACACAAGGGTCCACAACTCCAGCTGGCACTTCACCTCAGTGTCCGGCATGCAACTTTCCCTTCTTTCACTAACTGCAGAGCTTCTTCATATGCCGCCACTGGCTTAGAGAGGTGGAACGGTATTTCCTCAAAGTGGAGAGAGTCAAAGAGCTGTAGAGGTGGCAAGAGGCATGGGAAGAACAAAATGATCTCATTAAATATTTGCAAATACTCAAAGACTGCACATAAGCAAGATTTGACTTCTTCAGCTAGCGAACTTTTGTCAGTGCCAATTATTTCATACAAAGATATTTCTTTTCCCACCAGTTTCAAAGCTGTCTCAGCTCTGACACAGCTCAATATCCCCTAAAATTTACACAACCAAGCCACATTACATTAGATTTATAATACTTTCCTAGCTGTTATGGCATGTTTTCTACAGTAGACAGGAAGATGACATGGAAATGCTCGTTGGAAAGGGCTGCACTATGCCCCTAATTAAAAATTTTTTCCTAACATCCATCATGAACCTCCCAGCTTGGGGCTGTTGCTCCGTATTTTATCATCTTCCTCTACCAAGATGTGTTTAGCTCCACTGCCTTTGTGGCTCCCCTCCAGGCAGCTGGACTTTGACACACAGCTGAAACTTAAGTCACCTCTGCTGCAGAGAAGAAGGAGTCCTCAGAAATTGAGCTGTCTTCATCATCTGTCCGAAGCCGCAATGACCCATCCGTCAATGGAAGCATTAAAGTCTTCTCTGGAGGAGAGGAAAAAGCTGCATGTGTTGGAGTTTATGGACTACCATTCCTCTTAGCTCCTGTGCTCTCTCTCTCTCCCACCCCCCACAAATAGCACTTTGTCACTAATTCATTGACTGGCTTACAGAAAAGACATAAAACCAGACAGGAAACTGACATTTTAATGCATTTCTAACCCAGCTTCCATACCCAGATCCAGCAGCATGCTGTCTGATGGAATCGAAGACCCAAACTCTTCCTGGAGGTGGTAGGCTCGGTGCAAGAGGGACTCCAACTTCTCGGCAAACTCCCTTTTCTGGGACTCCTCCTTGAACACACATAAATGGCACCCTTAGTTAGCCAGCTGAGCAGAGACAGATTGACAGCACAATATGGAAGGAAATTTTCAGTAAAACGGGATTTACAGTTTGCAGATTAAATGATTTTAAAAAGGAAAAAAAAAAAAAAAAGAGAAGACTCATTAATCCTACAATACAGCTAATAACATAAGGGAAGGGAAGCTTCTACATAGCCTATTCAAATCCTCTGGCTTTTTAGCTTCACAATTTTGTTTTCCTGATAAAAAAAGGAAGAAAGAACTTAAGAACTTTAACCTGCTATCCAGAAAACCAGGTATTTTAATGAGCTACAGATCACTTAATTCTCCTGACTTGTGACTTTAGCCTAATTTCAAGAGGGAATCACATCAGAAAACCTGTGTTGAATACAACAGAATATCCAGAACTGGATAACAGAGTAAGAGTCCTTGGATTAAGGTGCTGGGCATAAGCAAAGTTTGCTGTAAGCAGCACAGGAGGACAGAAAAAAAAAGGGGGGGAGAAAAATAAGACTTATACAGCATCTTGCCTTCATGCCCCTGTGTCTGCATGAGTATCTCACCCAGAAGACAGAAGCATTAACAAGAAGCATGAAATCTATTTTGATAATGAATCAACTGTTTTTAAGTTAGTTTTAGAAATACTATAGGACTGTTCAAGGAGAGACAACAGCAAAAGAATCCAGATTTGACCGGGATAAATATTATCCACCACAAAAGACAAATATCCCACATACTTAGTATACCAGGCGCTGTTTATAAGAGGCTGGGAACATCTTTTGCCAGTGAGAACTCCTGGAGAGTTGGGAGTTTAGCTCTTTTCTCAGTCCTGGACTACAGCTGTGCTCTTTAGCTTCATGGTTGTCACTGAGCCATTCTAGTTTGGACCTCCTTATCAGAGGTCTTCCCTGCATAGCCCTCAAGTCCAAGACAACAAGGCATTGTACTAAAATACTTTTTTCTGCAGCTGGAGGCAGAACAAGTTACACATCTCCCTGACCCACTTGCTCAGTCAGCAGGGGCATACATAGCTTCTACCGAGTTCCTACTTTGCTTTACTAGTTAATACACCCAGGCAGCTGGCCTCTGCTTCTCCACCCAGCTTCCTAGGAAGTGATCGTGACCATCAAGATCTCCATTTTCAAATGTGTTAAAAAGTTACAGACACAACACTGCCAGGCAAAAAGCTATTTCTTTCTCTCCAGTGCTGTATTTGTTACAGTCTTTTCCTACCACAGCCTCTGCTGCTGGAGGACTTGCATGACAGTGACTGACATGATGTTGGAAGGTGGGTAGAAAAGCTGGGGAATGAGGGGGTGAGACTTATTAAAAAGAAAAAGAAATTAAAAACACCCACTCACATTGCATAAGGAAGCCACAGATATAGACAGCTCTTAAACAGAGTCTGGCCCAACTCTGCCCTTAATTTGTTCTTCTTTTAACCTCCTAATTACTGCTTCCCACACCCAGACTGGTCTTTCAGCATGTTCCCCAGCCGACAAATGCAAGGCGAAAGTGGGGACCTACCTCTGGGATGTTCTCAGACATGCCCTCTTGCTGTTTCTTGCTGTCCCAGGGCACAGGAGTGCTGGTACTAGCACTGTCCCTCTGCCTGATGGTGAGTGCCTGCTCCCACTTCTGCAGGGCCTCCTCAAACAGCTCCATGCCTGACAATACAACCAAATACAAGCTGTGAGAGTCCCCAGCCACTTAGGAACAAAGCGATACAGCACAAGTCTTTGCTCACTCAGACAATCCAGCGAAGAGGGAAGCCTCTCCCCAACTGATAAGAAAGAATAATTATATTCTATTTCTTTCCCTTTTAAATATGGTTTAATTTGGATTAGAAGTTAAGGACAATATCCCTAAACTGGTTAAAACATCAGCCATGTTGCTTCCAAAATACTGTTCTCCACACAAGGTAAGCCTGTTGCTCAAAGAACAGTATTTTGGAAGTAAATTATACACTGAGAAAACAGAGAAATGTTTCTTTAGGAGAAGATGGGATTTTTATAACAAGTGACTGAGTTCAAGTTGAGAATGGGAGAGAGCTTCCTATTAAAGCTCTACATTGAGCTGTGGATGCTCTATGTCAATTTACACCCTCTTTTTGCTCTCAGGAATAAATGACCTCCC
This sequence comes from Pandion haliaetus, assembly GCA_013401275.1. Lineage (NCBI taxonomy): Eukaryota > Metazoa > Chordata > Aves > Accipitriformes > Pandionidae > Pandion > Pandion haliaetus. The sequence goes on from VYZV01023958.1 coordinate 14,450, forward strand.
GAGGGTGATGTTACCCTTGTGCTTGTTTACCTTGAATGTAGAGGCTTTCTGCACTGGAATCACCAATAGCTCCAGCATCTCCCATTGCCTGGGCCTCCCACATCCCTGCTGATGCTGGTGTTGGACTTGAGTTGACTACTACCATCTGCAGGAAGGGAACAGAGAGCAGCAAATGCCTTTTGAATTCTCTCCAAGGGTAGCAATGTTAAGACCACACAAACACCACCACCAGTTAAATTTCAACGATAAGCCATTTCCTTTTCCCATGTTTGCCCTTGTGTTTCCCTGTATCCGTATTCCCTCGCCTGGGAAGGGGAAGGTGTCAAGGGTTACGGGTCCCCTCCCACTTGGGTTCACACTATGTTGTCAACTGTGAAGAGCCACAGGAGTGGGGAGGCAAGATGAGAAGTCCTCCCCTTCTCCACCCAGCACCACAGTGGTGTCTCTGAAAGCACAGAAAGTTGCGTGGGAAATACCTTCCCAACAAATTTACACTGAAGCTTCATTAGGAAATGACAAGCTGTACAATGATGAGCACTAGCAGGAGAGCACTGATGGAGGCAACAGCCCAAGAAAGCTCCAAAGCATTCCTACAAAGGTGCAAGGCTTTTAATAGAAAGTTCATGTCAGTCCCAGCTGCCTGTGCAAAAAACACTGGAAGTGGGGGGAAGCGACCACAGTCCAAACAAAGGACCAGATTACCAGCAAAAATACAGCTCAGGACATTGGCCAAAGGGATCCTCGCTCTTCTCTTTGTAGCCAAACCTTCTGCTGGGAGGGCTGAGCGCTAAGATCCACACAGCAAATTGTCAGCTTTCTCTCATTTCACACTAGCACATAAGTGTCTTTTAAAGTCTGACTCAATACAGTGCTGGGTTCAAACACTATCAATGACCAACGTTTTCACGTGGCTTAGAGAAACATGTCCAAATGTGAGCCTGACACTAGAAAAAAGCTACAACAATCGTCTGACAGATTAATTCTTGCCCTGCCTCCATTGATTAATCTCTGTGGAGTATTAACAAATAACCTTGAGATCCAGATTATCACTTCACTGCTGCTGACTTATTTACTAGATGGCAAAGAAGAGCCGCAGGAAGCAGATGAGAGAGCGGGCAGAACCTGCAGCTGTGTGAAAGATGAGTTGTTTTTCCATCAAGTAACATGAAAGCAATGAGTACAGTGTCACAGATGCTCAGCTCCCACACAATGAAGGGGGTACGGGAACAGATCCCTCTCTGTGTGGATATCCCCACCCATGCACCAGCAGTGGAAAAAGGAATTTGGATATTTTTTTTTTTTTATCTAAAGAGAAACAGACTTCAATGATACAAAACCGGGACGGCATCTGTGGGAAGGGAGAAGCCGCAGGGGAATTAAATGGACATCCCTGCATGGGGAGGGAAGCCAGAGATGGACACAGCTTGGTCCTCACCAACACGTCCCATCATATCCCAGTTACCCCAGGGGAATACTAGCGCAGGGCTGCACGCCCAGCACCGTGCCAGCACTGCCGCCTGCTGGAGACACACTTTGGCCAGCACAGATTTTTGGCAACTTTCCGGTGCTTTAACCATACAGGACAAGCTAAAATACAGCAATGCCTGCACATGCTGTAGGGCGCTGCTAGGTGACAGCTCCCTTTGAAGGGGTGATTTTTCCCTTTCTTGCCCCAGTGTTGCTAATCAGCCACCAAGCCGAGGCGGGTGACGCCAAGGGGGTGTTTCACAGTAAGTTGCAGTGCACAAAGCTGCAGAGGTTGCTTGTGCCACCTGCTGCTCCAACAGCAGCACACAAGGTTTTACGCAAGGGGGATGTAAAACAGGACTTGAAGCCACAAATGCTCCCCAATCCTTCTGTCTTTGGTCTGACAAGAGGTGGATAGAAGCAGTGATGACTTCGGCTGCCTGGTCAAGCCTGAATTACCTGTATTTATAGGCTGCATTTGGCTTTGGAGGAAATAGAACAACTAGGCTGTGTTCTCAACCTGCACTGTTTCCTGAACAGAGCTATCAGATTTTGGTAGTTAACTTGGTTTTACCAAGCCACCTGCGAGCAGCCCCAGCACAGGAGGGCTGTGCTGGCACGGGGTCTGCTAGGCCACCCAAGCTCCCACTGCAGAGGGAAACAAACAAGATGCCCATTGCTGTGAGACCCAGCGACAATCCAGCCTCGCTCCTTGAGGCAGTCACAGAAAGCCCCGAGAAATCACAGCCATGTCCCACACACAAGACCTTCCTGCAACCCCTCGTTGGCCAAAGAAGTGGGATGTACCCTGGGGCTCTTGGCCACGGGATAATGCTGCTCTGATTTCATGCAGGCAACTCCAGACCATCAATTTGAGGTTAATATCAGAACCTGCCCTATAATTATGCCATAACCTGTTCTGCTCCAAAAGCTTTGGCATTATCCATTGGCCAGCGCACACCCAAGGACTTTGTGATCTTGTTACAGGTAGGCGCACTCGCATCTCCCAGTCCTGCTTCTCCCAGCCCAGCTGAGAAGGTCCTTACCGAGGTGAGGCTGTGGGAGGAACTGGAATGTTTGCTGGGCTCAATAGAGGAAATCCCACTGAGCGTGTCATTGCTCTTGCTGCCAGGACTCTGGACTCTCTTGCTGGAGTATCCTGCAGTTGGGAAGGTCACAAAAAAACCCAGGATTTTAGGCTAGGTTCACTGCAGCTGTGAATAGGGAGGGAACGCTGCCCTGTCAAATGTCACTGCAGATGGGCAAAGCAGCATCCAATACCTAGAAATGAGTCACAGATCTCCTGTATACTCTATTTTGCTCTGAGACACTAAAAATGCTGGTATCAGTGGGGATCTGAGGCTGAGGAATGAGTACTTATTCACCGCTTATGGATGGCAGGAGGCAAGCACAAGTGGAAAGCATCAAGGAAGAACTCCTCCAGCTTCCCTCAGGCCAGGCAGACCATGGGCATTGCTCCCTTGGTTATTATTAAAAACACTTGAAGATTTTCATATGTTTCATAAAACAAATGCTTAATCCCTAAAGTGCTTTGCTGAGGACCTGGATGAGTCTTAACCCAAAAATCAATACAATCAGGTGAAGAAGCTGCCCAAGGTCCAGGAGCTGTCACAGAGCTGGACAGACACTCCAGACTCCTCAGCATGGCCTCGGCTACCCTCCCCTCCAACGCCCAACCTCGCCGACACTGCTGCTCGCGGCACCCCTGGGTCAGGCATCTTATTGACATCACCGAGATCAATATGCAACCAGGTCACCGTGTACCCGTGGGCCATTATTATCAGAGGAAGCATAGCATAATGGGTCCATGATCTTTCTGTAGGAAGGGGGATGGAAACTGCAAACCTTAGTGAAAACCTCAGTGACACTTTTCTCGCAAAGGCTTTGAGCTCAGGGTCTCTCCCCTTCCTCCACTAACCCTGTGTGCATGGCACTGTGCTTCAGGCTTCTAATTTCATTCTGCATCGATGCACTACACAAATGGCTTTGCTCTCCTCTCCTCCCAGCTGTCAGGAACTTCCCATCACTCCCTGTACACCCTCTTTGCTCCCTCACGAAAGGCTTTTGGAGATTTTCCCTTTCTGCAAGGCCAACCTTTCTTCACGGAGGAGACCCTTCTGGTTGGCAAGATGGGCACTGTGATCCCTCCAGGCTTAAAGCCGCACTTCTCTGGAGCAATCTGCTTCTTTCGACGACGACGACGACGCTTCAGCTGATGAGCTGCAAGAGCCAACGCAACTGTCCCGAGAGCTGTAGCAAACAGCACCTTACGCAGGCCTGGAGAGAGCCGCAGCTGAGAGAAGACAGACTTTAAACACAAAAGATACGAAAGAGCAACAATGAAAAACCAATTCCACCACCCCCTTTTTTTTTTTTAAAGCAGTCTTAAACATAAGAGACCTTGGCATTCCCCCTCCCACCCACAAAACACAGCCCCTGCTACACAACTAAGACTTAGCAGCAGAGAAACCGCAGAGCATCATTTTGGAAGAAGCTAGAGAACCTGGTCTCAATTCTCATTACCAAAACACACTGCAAAATTTGCACACAGCCTGTAACAGATGCAATCCAGGCCGCCCAAATTCAGCTGTGGAACCCTGGCATGTAGCTGAGCTTTATTGCACTACTACAAGTGGGAAATGTATTACTCTTCTTTAAAACAAAAGTCTTTTTTTAGTGCCTTTGACAAAGAGAAAGGTTGAACCCAGGTGTTCTCCCAGGGAGGGATGTGGGAAGCCCTTCCCTCCCCTGTCCAAGCCCACCCTGAGCAGCTCTCTCCCACCACCCCAAACTGTTCATGCAAATCTTACAAACCCTCAGACTGCCTAGGTCCCCCAGCATCACCCCATCATGCCTCTGTCCCTCACAACTAACACAGACAACCCCCAAAGAGAAAAACCAAGGAATGGGACAGAAAAGCCTTTCCCACTTGTTGTACCTGCCCGAACGTCGTGTAAACAAACACGGGGATCTCTGCCACGGTCATCGCCAAGGCCTGGATGATGGACATTCCCTCTGTCCTTCTAAATGCCATCTCTGCACAAGGATCTCAGCACCTCCAGGAGCCACAAAGGGGAAGTGCACTTGCGGATGCTGTGTGAGCTGCTCACAAAGAAACCCAACTTTTCTGTGATACCTGGCTCAGAGTCCTGGGCTCAGCTTTCATCCAGCAATCCCCATCCTGCAGGAAGAGGAGAAAAATCAGGTGAGTGAAGGGAGCACACGACCTGCATCTCCTCATACTGCACTTCACAAACCACACACCAGGTCACTTGGAGCAGCAATGCTGATAGAGCCAAGGAGATCTAAAGCATCTTCTCACCAACAGCAGCAATTTTTTTTTGTTTGTCCTACTAACCACGGGGGCAGATTCCCAAAGTGCTCTACAACAGCAGCATCCCTGGACTCAATAGCTGCCAGAGACTTCTAAATGCACTAGAATTGGCTGCACAGGGTTGGGATTTTGTCTGCAGTCCCCATATAAAAAGGTTTCAGTGCTGCTTGAGTTTACTCAGAGCTTTGCTGGCCATGCTGGGAACTGGGGAGGAAGGACGTACTTCATGTCAAGGACAGAGCTACAGAAGAACGTACTGAAACCGGTGGTGGTTGGTCTTTCAAACAGCACAAAGTTGTAAACCCTTTGGCCCCTCTCTCTGCCAGGCCAGCCTTTGCAGCAAGCCACCTTCACTGCAGCGAGGAGATGCTGCTTTCACCCCGCATGTGGCTGTGCTCCAGCCACACCAGGCTCTGACATCTCCCCACACCAACAAGCTAAAGCCACCCCAGGGGATACAGCTGCGTGACAACTCCCCATTCCTGCCTGACCCCACAGCTGACAGCAACCTCACACCGCACGGCCCGTGGGTTGGCGTAACCCCATCTCGGAGCCACGTTTGGAAATGGTCTCGAGGCGGCGGGAGCCCACAGGGACCAGACACGGATGACGGGCTCTCCCCACAAGGTTAAACGCAATGTTTTGGCCAGTGCGGAGATAGAGAGGAAAGTGCAAGAGATTTTGGGCACAGAAAACAGCCTGGGGCTTACAACGCTTGGCTGGGGAGTACACGCAGCAAGGCTCCAGTGAAACCCCTCTGTCCGGGGCATCTCCCCACAGCCCTGCCTGCCGCGGACTCTCAGGGCGAAGCAGTGACGGGACCCCAGGGCGCGGGGATGTTAAACCCACCGGCCAGGCAGGGAGCTCCCAACGGGACACCCCGTACCAGCACTGCAGCAAACCGGGGCCCTGCAAACAGGGCTCCCGGCCCTCTGCAGCCCTGGAGCATCCCCACACCCAATGCACCCCCCATAACTCTGCGCCCGGAGGTCCCTCAGGCCCCTCGCACCCCTGGAGCGTCCCCCGGGCCCCCTGTATTCATGCACCACAGGGC
>VYZV01023958.1:20988-57223 GCA_013401275.1 Pandion haliaetus
TGGCGTCGGACGCGGGGGTCTTCTTCTCCCGCGCCGTGCAGGTGAGGCGGGCTGGGCCGCAGCGCGTCGCCGTGGCAACGGCGCCCGCCTGAGGCGGCGGCGGGTGGGGGTGGCTCGGGCCTGCCCGCCGCCGGGGCTCCCCTTGGGCCGCCGGGCCTTCCCCCGGTAGCGTCTTCCCGCTGCCTCCCTCCCATCGCGGGGACACGGAGCGTCCTGCGCCGCACCCTGGGACCCGCGGTTCGAGGCCACGGCAGAGCCAGGGTGGTTTTTCCCCAGCCCGAAGGAGGCTGGAGAATGATTTTGGAGGTGGATGGGTCTGCCTGAGGGAGCCACAGCCCCCGGAGCAGCCACCTCTGGGCACTGGGGGCTCCGAGCGGTGCTGAACGACCCCGAGCGGGAGCTAAGCTAAACCCTGGTGCTGCACCTGTGGTGAGACCGTCTGGTAAAGGTTAATAAGGCAAACAGCCCCAGAGATGCTTCTAACCAATACATCGATTGGGGCGGGGGAGAGAGGAGTGTGGAGAGGACTTTGCTTGCCTAATGGTTGTTCTTAAAGAAAAGCTTATCTTGCAAACAGCTGTTCAGTCACCTGTGCCCAGACCCATCAGGGAACTGTTCCCCTTTTGCTGGAGAGATGTGGTAGAGGTGGCCTTGCAGATGGTCTGCACCTCAGTCCCTCAGGCAGCAGTAGCTCCCAGGCCCTGACAAAACACAGTACTGTTAAAGTGATGGGAAGGAGCTGCTGAGACTGAGCAAGCAGTGTCTCAGTGGCCTAATGTGGCATCAGGACCATCCTTCACAAACTTGAGATCAGGAGCTGCTTGGGGGTGCAGTGACTCCCTGGAGCTGTGAAGAAATTTGGCTACCCCTGAGGAGCAAAGTGTGCAGCAGGTGGTGAGGTGTGGCTGCTGAGTCTGTCCACTTCTTTAGCATAATAACTGGAAAACTGCTTTCAGCTGGGCAGAGAGGAGAGAGGCAAGTTAGAGTTGGTTGGGATCCTGCCTGAAAAGTGAAGTCCAGGTGGTGACTCTGGGACTGGGCTTCTTGTTCTACCTATTGCGTGGGGGTTGATAAACAAATGGAGCAGTGCTGTCTTGTTCCAAGCCTTCTGTGCAGTGGAGTAATTTTGGCTCTTTTAGGAACTGGTCTCCTGTAAACAGCTATCACCTCCTGTAACTGTGCCAATGAGTCATATGTTATGAAAAAGAGAGATATTAACTACAGGTGCAAAATAAGGAGCAGATGGAAAGCTTAAAGATGCCGTTCTCATGCAAATGACCTGGGTAGCAGAAGAAAGGCAGAAATGGTATAAAGAAGTCTTATGTTTAGAAGCCTTATTGTAAGTCTCTGATAAGTGGTTTTCAGCTTCAAGGTGTAGGAAGGAGAAGGCATGGGAACGCTGTCTGCACACAGTGATTCTAGAGCAAGGCAGCCTTTATAAATAGTGGCTTCTGCCTGCTACACCTACTCCACATAATCCTGTATGTGAATATTCTTTTGCCTAATTACAATAGTAATTTCTTGAAACAAAATGGGCACTGGTACTTGTAGACAGCACGCAGGTGTTTGTTAAGGAGGGGTGACTGGAAGGAAATGGATCACTGAGGCTGAAAACCACTTTCTGAGATGTACTTGCTGGGGAGATTAGGCCTATTTGGGCTGTCCCCACAGAGTCCTGCTGCTAACATTGGTGAGCACTGCCCTATCTCCACCGAGAGCCACAAATGACAGTTGAGGTCTGCTGTTGGCAGTAAGGATTGGGTTTGTAGCACTCTTTAGCACAGCAGATCTAGGAGGGGAATAGAACCTGCCTAGAATAAGCTGGAGTTTCTGTAGCATTAGAGATGCTTTCTTTGGCTCCAGGCATTTAACAAAGCAATGTTTTACTGGAACTGCAGTGACTGGGAGATAAATGGACTGGCCATTATGTGCTGTGCCACTCAGACAGCGTTAGCTATTGCTGTCTGGCCAATACACTTCTTAACTCAAAGAAGGGCTGTAGCGTTGCTTAGTGAGGGGGAAAGGAGACAGAATATGGTCAGCATGCCACCACTGGGGTGGCTTCCCTGAGGCTTGGGGCAGGAGCAGTCTTGATTTGAAATTTGTCAAATGCAACCTAATGTAGGTGCTGGATGGAGGATTTTGGACTAGGCTTGACCTCTCTCATGACAAAAAAAAAAAAAAAAAAAAAAAAAACAAGCCAACTCAAAAACCCACTGCTGCCTTTACATGGCTCTTCCTAGCTCAGGTACCAGCTAGCAGGACTTCTACCTGAGCTGAAGCTAGGCAGCTTGAAGGGCTTATGTGCTTCTGGGTGGGCAATCCTGTACTCATCTCGAGCAGGAGCAGGACAGAGGTGGCTGTGAGGAAGCAGCTGTGTAGTATCTCCCCAAAGCTCCATAAGCATTAACTATCTTACTAGGCTTGTGTATGCGGCTCCCTGACCAGGCAGTGTCCTGTGGGCTTCATGGCATCTCTTATGACCTCCTTCAGAAAAGCAAAGCAGATGGTAGAAGTTGTGGTACGAAGGTGCTGGTCAACTCTGCTACCCAGGGTGTGGGGAACAAGCTTCTAGGCTTGGTCAACTGCAAGGTTATAGAGCTTTTGTTAGATTCACCATCTCACTTGGGGATTGCACCACCAGTTGCAGCCGTCGAGTTAGTATCCTCAGAGGGGATGCAGCACATAGCCCCTAACAGCTGCAGCACCTGCGGACAGACTTCAAACAGGTCATTCTCTTAATCTTTACTGAAGAAGTATAAGACCTTTCTCTTTGATCAGCTGCACCTTCCAGTTATCAGTAAGTGGGTTTGATCCCAAACTATGTGAAGAGCTCCAGCTTCCCTACAGAACTGGCATCTCTCCTTTCAAAGGTAACACACTGGATGTCCCTGTTCTAGACAGGCTGCAAGCCAGGCTCTCTCGGGGTTGTCTGGAAATAATTGTAGGTGTCTGTCTTTTGTCGGTTCTGATGTAAACTGGCTCTGGGTGAAATTGCCCAAGCGTGAGTACAGCTTTTGGGTGCTTATCCCACTGCTAATGTAATTACTACTAGCAGCTAGAGGTTGACTTACTCTATCTAGAAGCTCCTGAAGAAAGACAGACTCCGTCATCTCCCTGAACTCTGGTGATAAAATAGACTTTTATCTTTAATATCTTTAATAGATAAAATAGACCTGCTGCTTGCTGACCTTACTGGGGGTTGATACCTTGGTTGCTGAACAGCTTAAAAGTCAAGAGAACAGAAGGTGACTTAAGAAAAGGGTTTTGAAGGCAAGAGGTATGGGCCAGAGCATATTTCCATTTGAAACATGCCTATGAATCCATGAGGGCAGTATTTTTCCCTCTCTTAAATGCCTTGCTCATGAGTTAGCCAAGCTGTCCTGTTAATGGCTTCCTTCTGTCCCCTAGCATCATTTTACTTGGCTCACAGCCTAGCTTTCCTGACTCCTGGTGACCAAATACTTGAAGCATACTCTGTATCCAGTCCAGAGCCACTGAAATTCAGGTAGTTTTTAGATGCTTACTGGGTGGCTATGGCTTCTTTCCTAATGCAGCCCTGTACAAGGTGGGAGGTAGATTTGCCTCAATTGATTCTGTCGTGCCTCTGATCACTGAAAAAGCAAATGTTACCATAGCCTGGGCATTTTGAGCTGTTCAGAAAAATCCAACGGCCCAAATCTACTGGGAGGTGCAGGAGACTATTCCTGGTTTAAGACTCCTGGCCCTAGTTTGATCTTCGTGATTTAAGGTGGAAAGTCATAAGTAATGTCCAGCTGGAAGAACTGGGCACCCTGCCAGTGGTACAAGGGCCTTAACTCTGCCCTTGATTGATCCTCTGCAATGGGGCTGCAGCTACCCTGTCAGAGCTCACAGCATACAGGCCTGGGCCAGCTGGAGGGGAGAGGGATGGAAAAATCACACAAGCCTGGAAGAGACACAAGTCAACTCATGCTGTGTTGTGCAAAACAGCTGTAGTGTTGGCATAACTCAGTAGGAGCACTGGGATTTTATTCCCCTCACTTTTAAGGGGAGTAAGGTGCTAATGCTTTCAGCAAAGAAAACAATGCATGTGCTTTTTTAAAGCCTAATTTTGATGGCCTTTAGTCTCTAGGGCTGTAGGCGCTGCCTTTTGGGATATTGTAGCTGTAGTGCAGAGGGACCCATCCAGCTCAGCTCTACTTGCTCACCCTCCTGACATCCCAGCAGTGCCTCTACCGAGACACACCTCCGCCTTTCTTGGGGAAAGGGGATTTTTTCCCCCAGGCTCTGAACGCAGGCAGCTGCCCTAACTGCAATCCAGCACGGTCTTGCTTCTTTTGGGCCTGTCGCCCGAGTGCTGCTCTCCTGATCTGTCAGCCTGCTTGCCCACAGGGGCCCTGATAACGCATCTAGCATTCCTGTTGGCCAGCCAAGCCTCCCAGAGGAAACCCAACCTTTGGCTGAATTATTGATGCCCTGGAATGCAGCACGACTCTCCTCTTCCTGGAGAGTGAGAGTGGCACTTGACAAAAGGCTGCCCTGCATTATTAATCACCTCATCAACTTCCCTGCGCAAAGATGGGAGTGGTGCTCAGCTGGGTCAGCTGCAGGGATGCTTCCTGCAGGGCAGGATCAGTGGGGCCTCTCAGCACTGTGACCTGGCACGTGATCCCAGGATGCAGATCCTTGAATTAGTTCAGGGCAGGACTGTTCATGCAACCATCAGGTTTTCTAGAAGACAAATGGGAGTAGTTCTGCCTCAGCAGGATGGAGGAGCTTAACGTTCCCAGACATTGCAGTTTCATGAGCTGAGCCCACCATGACTCCCTCCCAGGTGGATATGTACCAAGCCTGTAGGTCAACTTGATAAAACCAAATAACACTCCCACTTGTGGCAGTCTGGAGTATTTGGTGCTGCAGAAGGCAGCAATGCCTCTAGTCCAGGAGCAGCAAGACAAAATATTTTTAATCTGTCTTTTTACAGTCAGGAGGCATGAGTTCTGTTCTCCTGCATCTTTTGACCTCACAGTGAAATCTTATGTCTGTTCAATGGGAAGGAAAAATAGTGAAATTGCCATAGTGTTATGAAAACAAATTCCTAGGAACAGAAATCCTTTATGGGGGAGTTCTGCTTGAAGTGCTTGAGTAGCGAGACTTCTTAAACTGCTGTTGTTCTACCGTGGTTTTCACTGGGGACACTGACTTGGGCAGCCAGTTAAGAGCAGATCAGCAGCTGAGACCTGTTGCTACCTGAAAGCTCAGATCTCCACTTGCATCAGACAAGAAAAAGAACCAGCTCATAGGATAAGGTGGTGTAACTTACCTCTAATCTCCTTCACTGCCTGTGCTTTCATAAGAAGCTTCATCTGATCTCACTGCAAGCTGCTCCTGCAAGAGGTGGTCCTGCTCTCCCCTGTACCTGATGGCACATTCCCAGCAGTGCTGTGAGGTCAAGTGAGTTCTCTGATCCATCTAAAAAGTCATGTTAGAGGTCAGGTTGAGCTGGATCAGTGGCTCCCTGTGCACAGACAAGGAGGTGAAAGTGTGCTGCAGGGGAGGAAAAAGAGCACCCTCTGCAGCAACCTGCAATGAAATGGTACCAACTACCCCAAGGCTGTGCCTGGCTCTGGACTTTGCAGCATAGCTGACTTCTGGGGCGGGGTGAGGGAGACACTAAGGGAATTAAGTTTAAATGGAGTAACAGTCTCCCAGCATGTGACTTACAGCTTCCCATGCACTTGCACCCACTTCATGACGTTCATGCTGTGTTTTCCAGTGCTGAAAGAAAGCCTGAATAAGAGATTGTTTTCCTGCCTGACCCTTTGGAGCCACAGGCTGTGACTTAAGATTCCTGCCCATCCTCCCCTTCTGGCATAGCCCCCAGGCTTGCAGTGATCACGGTGCCTGTCCTCAGCCCTCTTGTAAGACAAATAGATTTAGCGTCTGACTTGAGATAAGAACTGAGTTTCTGAGTCCTGGCTGCTCCCTGGCAAAGTGCTGTGCAAATGACCCATGTTATTCCACTGCAGCAGGAGAAGGGGTGTGTTACAGAAAACAGCTGCAAAGGACAGTGATGCTTGGAGATGCTGCTTGTGAATATAGCAAAGGACCCCAGAGCTGGAGTGATTCAAGAGGCTGGCAGTAGCACTGTGGAGATGCTGGAGGGCTTCAGCAGCGATCTGACTCTGCAGCAATGCTGTAAGAAGCTGACTAAATTCAGCTAATAGGAAACTGGGTTTAGGCTTGACAGCTCCAGGGCAGATGCTGGTGCAGGATGAGTCTAAACTGCAGGAAGAAGAGCTGGACTTGAAAGTGAGATGAGATCTCAGAAAGCTGTCTGGGAAAGGGGGGTGAGAGAGACTGTTATGCTTGCATCAAAGAGTCTTGGCTTGTTTAAGAAAGCTCTTAAACAGATGACTCGAATTGGTGCCAAATACCTGGGAAGCCCCAGTTTGCTGCATGGCAGTGACTCAGCCCAGCCTGGCAGAGTCTGAAAACAGCCCTGGGCTTCCAACAGTGACAGAGGAAGAGAGCCTCAGCCACTCACACATGTCTGATAGTCGTGTGTGTCCCCCAAAGACAATCATAGATGTTAGGTGCAAAGCAATACAAACACCCTCTCGCCTTGACTCTGCTTTTATCCATGTCCAGCAATAGTCAGGGGGCCATGGCAAGACTGAGCTGAAGATAAGTGCCAGTAACGAGGCGCTGCTGGTGCTGAGGAAGAGACTTCTGAAGCAATCCTTGGTCATGCATGGCTGTGACTCCTCTGTCCCCACTGAGCTGCAGGAGGGAGTGTGACAATCCTTGAAGTTGAGTGTCTTGTCACCACCGACATCTGGCAAAGCAGTTCACTGGCTCTAGCTTGAGTCTTGTCCAAACAGGTCACTGTGTAAACATACCTGCAGGGCTTGTGTATCTCTGACATCTAGTAACATATGTGCAGGGCTGATAACAGGACTCCTAAAGGTTGTTTGCCTGCCTCACATGCTGGTTCTGGGCTTGCTCCTTATCTCACTTTGTTCCCGGTACTGTACTGGATGTGAATGCAACTGGGGCTGTTGGGGAGCCACAGGAACAGAGCTTGCCAGAAAGCCTTTCAGGAGGGGCAGCAGACACCAGACCAAGACCCCATGAAGAGGGCATCTTGGCCCATCTAGAGCTGTGCCGTGGGATAGGGGAGGGGAGAGGAGAAGGTACAAGTGGCAGATCAGATAGGAGTTGTATTTAATCTAAGAGTTTTAGCTAGGCTTTAATCTCTTGGCACCTGGCTGTACCAGGTATTGTACACTACCACGTCCTGATAACAAAACAGTGGCACCAGAGGCCAGCAACAAGGGCTAAAAGGACAGCTGCAACCTCTGTAGGATTCCAGGTGGCATAGCTGTCTAAAGGGGTCTTTTAGTATGATCCAACTAGATGCTTGTTCCATCAAGAGCAGGAAGTTGTGCTTAAAAATACACTGAAGTTGGCCAACTTCACTGAGAGGAGCAAGTGGAAAATGGGGATGGGATGAGAGGGATTGGGCTGTTCTCTCAGAAATCCCCCACAGAAGCAATGAGGGGTGTCCAGGCCATCTGACACTACACTTCCAGACTGACAAACCTTGCTTGTGAGATGTCACTGCCCATTATGAAAACACTGAAGACTTGCACAGCCTGCTTTTCCCTGCTACTAACTTTAAATTTAAAAGGAATCATGGAGGGAAGGGGAGTCCATTGCCAGTATGAATCCGAGTGCTGAGAGAACTCAGACACCATTATATTTCTCTCAATACCCTGTTTCAGAGTGTGTCCTAGAGGAAGGGTCACTTGCTGGAAGCATTTTTATCCAAATCCTGAGTTTGAGCCTCCTTAAACCTCAGACACTGGGTCGGCAGCTCACTGCCAGCAAGGCAGGAGGTGAGCTGGGAGGCAGTGCTCAGACACTGTCAGTCTGACGGCTGTCGGAGGGCATTTGCAAGCCCTGTAGCAAAACCGATGTTGTGTACATACTTGTCTAATAAGATGAGAAGAAAGCCTGACTTGCAAGGTGGTAGTGGCATTCCTGATCCCATTGGGTTTGCAGGACAGAGTTGGTTAGGAGGAGGTGAAGGGAGTTGGCACCTTGCCTCACCAGAAGGATGCCTATTGCTCTCCTGCATGAAGTACTGCAATCCATGTGCACATTTAAATAGATTCCTCACAACTGGAGTATTTTTGTACCAGACCTTATTAAAAGTTACATATTCTGGAACACCTTTCAAACCTGGACTCTTTTTTTAGTGCAAGGCTTTTTCCACTCTTGGGCAAAAGTTTGCCCTCTGCCCCTGAAAGATGCCTGGGAACAAAGAATGACACATTGAAGGCTTTTTAGCTCTGCTCCAAGATAAATGCATGAGACAGAAGAAGCCTCAGTGTCTCTTAATAAACCTGTAGTACCCTGTAATTTTGCTTTAGTAGGATGGACCTTCTAATGACTCCCTCCTTCCTGCAGTTTACTGAAGAAAAGTTGGGCCAGGCTGAGAAGACTGAACTAGATGCCCACTTTGAAAACCTTCTGGCCAGGGCAGACTGCACAAAGAACTGGACGGAGAAGATCTTGCGTCAGACTGAAGTTCTGCTACAGCCAAACCCTAGTAAGTCCAGCTTCCTCTCATACTTGAAGGTTAAATATCACTTGCAGCTCAGTGTTAAAAGACATGCCCTCTGGCAGAGAGCCCCGTTGCATAGAGTTTGTGGGGGTTGTAGGAAACACATCTTTTCAGGGCCTGTTCTTCCTTCCCTATGTAGCTGTATGGCTGCTCCCCTACACAGCCTGGCAGTGCTCCTGAGGATTGTGGAAGGGACACCTTCTCCTGGTGCTGCTGCTTGCTATCCAATGCATTATTGAGGCCTGCATGGGGTGGGCTACCCTGAATGCCAGTTCCAGGGGCCCCTCTTTCATCCTCTGTCCTGTAACCATCCTCATTCCAGGTGCCAGAGTAGAAGAATTCCTCTATGAGAAGCTTGACCGGAAGGTGCCTTCCCGGGTCACCAATGGGGAGCTGCTGGCACAGTACATGACAGAAGCAGCTAACGACTTTGGGCCAGGGACACCTTACGGTAAGTCAGCCTTGCTAATTAAAAAGGATTCCCAGGGCTAAGAGAGTATCCCCACTACAGTTTTGGGTTAAGACTTCTGCAGCATTCCTCTTGAAGGGGGCAGGGTAGCCTGCTTGCCCGTGGCAACCTGCCTATTAGCGTGTCAAAGCTGATGCTGGAGAATGGTCTTCTCTAGCACAGAAGCAAACAGCCCATCTGGAGTAGGAAGTCAAGTCTTACTCCACAGCAAAGCATGCTTCATGCTGTGGGGGAAAAGGGGCAGGGGTCCCACCTATTTCTAATACAGTCCTCAAGTCTGGTAGAGCTGGAGAAGAAATAGACATGTGGATTCAGGTAAGCTAGTGGACCTGGTTACAGGACACAAACTATTTGGCTTTCTAAACTAGCCTGAAGAGAGTTGCAGTGAATGTCTGTAACTTTGTCTAGTTTGAGCGTATTGTTAGTCTAAGGTGTTATCTAGTTGCACAGAGTTTCTCTAGACTCTGAACAGGACAACCAACCTTTAACTGTGTCCTGCAAGTGGAGAGTGGAAATCTGTCTCAGCAGAAAGAGAGTAAGAAAGCAGACTTGGGAAGGCTGGTGCTTGGCTAAAAGCCTCAACAGGCCCCTTCCTGACCACACAGAGCATCTTTCTGCTCTTAAATCCTAAGTTGCCCCCTTCCTGGTGGAATTTTGGGCTGCTTTAAGAAGCAGATGTGCACAGAAGCACAGCCTTAACTTCCAGCTGTCGTTGCCTCTGCCATGACCTTTGTTACTGCTTTCCAAATCAATAGTTGTTCAATAGTGTGTCCTGTTACAGGCAGAACAGCTGTAATTGCATCTATAGCCAGCACTGTCTAATCAACTTTTTTTTTTTTTCTGCTCTGCTGCTTTTTAATTTGCTGCTCTGTTCCTGGGCCTCTGTTTTATGAGACAAAGATCATTCTGCGCAAGCAGGTGTAGCAGTAAAAGGACATAAGTAGAGTAAGTGCCTCAGCAGATAGATAAGATCAAAGCTGCACTAGGAGCAGCTGAGAAGAGGCCTCGAGCTAAAAGCAGACTGTAGTTAGGACTGAAACTGGTGTGGTACGGGCATGGTCACCTTGCTCAGGCAGAGTACACTGTGTCTTTGTGCCCCAACGCTGGAGCCTGGTAGCTCTGGGTGAGTTGGCTGAAGCCAACACGTTAATTGGTTTCTCCTGGAGTTGAAGGCTCCTGTTATTGCAGGGAAGACCTTGATAAAAGTTGGAGAGACTCAAAGGCGCTTAGGTGCAGCAGAACGGGACTTCATCCACTCTGCCTCAATCAACTTCCTGACCCCACTGCGCAACTTCTTGGAAGGGGATTGGCGAACCATATCTGTAAGTATGGTAGTAGGGAAGGGGAAGCTTGTCATGTCACCAGAGATGAGGAGGGTGGGGGGAGAGGGAAACGGTGCTGGAAGAACTCATTTTCCTTCCCTATGAGAAAGGAGGACTCCATACCTCTCCCCTCAAAGAATGCAAGAATAGGGGAATACCAATCCTAGATCTGCTCAGGGTTCCCTCCATGGCAGGGAAGGATTGCCAATTGATGTGCATGAGGATGAGCATATTTCCTGACTCCTGCAGCTTTAGTGGGCACCACCCACCCCGCAGGCTGCCCTCTTTCCAGAAGGTTAGCCTGTATCCCTGGCAGCCAGGCCCAAAACTCGTGCTAATGAGATGAACATAACAACTGCTTCTTTCTCCCTAGCATTTTTTGATAAGGAAATAAATTTGATTCCTAGATGGTACCTTGTCCCCTTCCCTCCCCAACAGCTTCTAAGCAGTCTGCTCTTACCCATTTTCTGTCCCTTCCAGAAAGAGCGAAGGATCCTGCAGAACCGCCGCCTGGATCTGGATGCCTGCAAAGCCAGGTTGAAGAAAGCCAAAGCTGCCGAGGCAAAAGCAGCGGTAACTTTTTCCCCTCCTTCGCCTCTCTGTCCTTCTGGCCCTGGGTCTTGGCTCACAGGGACAAAAATTAGGCTGCCCTACTATGTCCTGGCTCTGGCAGGCATGGGTGGAGGAATTCCTTGTCTGGTATGCAAGGGAACTGGGAGCAGGAGCCATGCGCCTGTTCCTGAGATGTCGTCCCTTGGGGAAGTTGCCGAAACACATAGTTCTGAGCTTCCAGAGTCTGGAAACGTCTACTTTACCCAAGCACCTGCCTTCTGACTGATAGTGGTTCCTGGATGATTTGTGCTAGTAACTAACAGATTGCACCTTCTGAGGACTTGCTAAGTTTCCCTGGGGATCTCAAAGCAAGCAAAGAGAGAGCTGAGCTGGGAGGTATGCAAAGGAAAAGCATGCTGGGGCTCTGCAGCTGTCCCAGGCTTTCCAACTAGTTAGGATTCTGCTAACTCAGTCTTCCCCAGGCAGGAGTGCTGCAGGAACCTGTAAGGGTGGCCAGGGTCAGACTGGCTACCAAGAGGTCCTTCCTTCAGCTTCTCTATTCACTTAATTCATGGTGCTGTCTAGTTACAGGCTAGTCTTGCCCTCTGGTTTTGGGGAAAATCATGGCAAATAAACTAGCAAAGATCCCAGGTCAGAGCAGTGCAGGAGGGACTGGTAAGTCAACCAGTGTCACTGTCTGCAGCCTTGAACAATGGGGACAAGCAATTTAAAGTGCTTGTCTGAGGCTGACAAGGCCTGTCAGCTCAGGGTGCTCCCTGAGCCTGAGGGGTCTCCTGGAGCTGGGCTCCTCCTGGGCAGAGGTAGTGTAGCAGGAGGCAGAGAGGATGTAGTTGGGCACTGATAGGTTCCCTTGGAGGGCCTCGTTGAAGCAGATTGCCATCCTGTAGCACTCTGGCTGTTGGCACAAGGACTTGCCAAGTTCTGCTTCTAGCCTGGGGCCAGGAGCTCAACTAGCAAACATGCGCAATCAGAATAGGCAAGAATCCTTGTCAGTCAGTCTGAGATGCGCTAGGATGCCAGCCTAGGAGCCCTGCCATGAGTCTGTTTACTAGCCATCTGCTCAGCTGGGCTTCTGGCCTTGCAGCTCCCTGGGTGGCCAGTTCCCAGGTGTTTTCCCTTTTTTCCAGCTCTGACTGCATTCATGCCATATGGGGAAGCTGTGCTAAGCTCAGCGGCCTCCATCAGCAGGTCTAACAGAGTGCTCATGGCTATGTGGCAAAGCCCTGAACAAAGCTTTGGGTGAACAAAAGCGATAGCTGCCTTTTTTAAAAAGCCTCCCCTCATCAGTCAGGTCACCCAGATCCACTGAAGGTAACTTCAGGGATCTCCAATTCCTCTTCTGAAGGGGACGGTGCCCCCAGTCTCAGTGGAAAGTGGTGGCTATTGCTTTATCTTAAGCTCACATCAGAGCAGGAATTCAGATACCTCCTGTGCTTCCTCCCTTTCCACCCTCTGTACCTTGCTTCCTATGTGAAGTGATCCCAAGGCCTCTCACCTGCACACAGACCCTTGGGTGAGGGACTTCCTTGTAGCTGGAAAAGAAAAACTTGGTTTCCCACTAGAACCACAGGGCTGGGGTGCCCCAGGCAGGATGCAGAGCCAGTTCAGGCTTTCCAGGGTGTTCACTCCAAGCCACACTTCAGCCACTCTGCTTCTTTGAAACAGAGATCACACAACAGAAGAGCAACCTCAGCTGCTGTTACGGGCACCCATCTCTTACCCAGCTTAGCTTTAAGCTAACACCCACCCATTCCCAGGTGGGGTCCTTGGTCTCAGGGCTCTGGGTGCCTTGCTCGCTACTAAAGGACAAGACACAGGTGGAAGCTCTCAGCACGGGGGTGGGGGCAAGAATGCTGCCTCTGCTCTAGGCATGTTAACTCCTCATTAGACCACAATGTTCCCTGTAACATGACTGGAGTCCTGCGTCACACCTCTCCATCCAAGCTGGCCTAAAGTATCACACCTCTCCCAGCTCACCACTCTCTTGCTGCTCTTCCCCTCTGTAGTACAAACTTGTGTTCCCACAGCTTCTGTCTCGTGACTGACCCTCCAAGTGTGCTGCTGCCCAGACCTGTGAGCTGCTGTTTGAGTATCTGGGCTTGTGCATTTCCCTCGGACTTTGTGCTTTGTCCTTCCTGTTGATGGTGTTTTGTTTACTAACCTTTTTGTTTTGTTTCTTTGTAATTTGCTCAGTGTGAGGGAGATGTGAGTATTGACTGTGCTAACAGTGCTGTGATTTTTTTTCTTTAACACCTCTCATTGTCTCTTTCCCATTTTAAATGAAAATTCGTATCTCCCTTGTCCCATTGGGACTGGCCCTGGAGCATGTGCTGAGCGTGGTCAGGGCTGTGGCTGCCTGGGGAAGGTGCTCCAGAAAGATGGGAGCACCTGTTGGGTGCCTGCAGCCCCTCTGGAGCATGCACTCAGTTCCATCGAAGCTGCTTGCAAGCAGTGCTCAAGAGAGGTAGGGGCTCCCATGAAGACCCACTCAGGCTCCTCCAGCTGCAGGCAGGAGGAGGTCAGGTTGGGTGGCAAGTCCCTCTCCTGGAAGGGAGGCAGCCCAGAGACAATGACAGGCAGGTTGATCTGGTTGTGGTGCTGCTCTGTCCTCCAGGCTCTAGGGCTCTGCCTGTTTTTCCCATTACAAGAGCGGAAGGGGGAGGGAGGGGGTCCCTTTTGACCACTGCTTGCAAATACAACTTCTCCATGCATAGGAGTGCAAGAGCAGCTTGCCTCCTTCATCCCGTGTGCCATGACTAGTTTTGGGACTCCCTGGAGACCAGGGAATGGGAGGAAAGATTTCTTCAGTTGCTCTTGATCTTAAAAAAACCCCAAAAAAACCAAAAAAAACCCAAAAACAAAACATAAGAAGCTATTTCTGTGAAACCTATCTTCTCCTCACGGGGAGGAGTCAAGCCTCATTGCTGTGCTGGTCTCAAATCTCACTGGTGCATTTTTCTCCCTATATTCAGGTTTGACTTGTAATAGGAATCACTCCTCCTTATTCCTTCCTCTAGCCATCCCCAAAACTCCTAGATTGTTTAAAAAAAAATCTCTTCTTGTTGGGACTGCCTGACTGCTCTTCCACACACTGGTCACTCATTCCAGCAGCCTGCTCAGGGCCCAGCAAATTGGGTCAGCATGTATAAGTAGATCTGGGTGAGCTGCAAAGAGATTAACCTGGGAGAGGAAATGTGGGGCCTGAGACTATTAGCAACGTAGCTGGGTTACAGCTGGATTGTGTGCCAGCCTTGCACACCAACCCACTGCACAGTAAAAGCTGACCAGGAGGATACCCTGATCTACTGCACCAGCGTGATGGTCCTGATGTAAGCTCGCTCACTGGCTTATCTCCTTGGGTGATGCTACAGCCAAAGGCCATCCTAGGAGGAGGCCCAGTCTTAGCTTAGCTGAATAAAGAGACCATGTTTTGTGATGGTTAGTGAGCCCACACCTGTGTGGGATGGACTGGATCCCTTGCATTCCCAATGAGGAAAACATCCAGTGCTTAAGTCTTCCTGCCCCAGGGCAGAGGTTTAGCTATGGAGAAGGTGGCTTGAAGGTTTTCTGACCTCTGGGATGAAGACTCATACACTGCCTTTGGCAACAGCAAGGCTTTGGACTAGATCTGCTTTGGCCAAGCCATGTCCCTTACTATAGGATATCTGAGTCTGTTAGGATGAAACATGCCCAGAGGCTTGGTGAGAGTAAGAACAAGCAGATGTGTTTCTTTAAAAGGCGCTGTGGAAAGAGTGCTTTGATGCTAGTAAACATGCCCACTTTAATGACAAGGCCCTGTACAGGGACACTTCTAGGACTGTAGGTGGGAAGCAAAGGGAAGGAAGGTCCTGCCCACTAGACTGAGCCAATGTAACATGAGCATCCTGCTGGCTGCGAGGGAATGGGAAATGAATTTGTGATTGTGGTGTCTCATCTCCACTCCAACTGGTCGCTGTATGAGCAAATAGCTGTAAGTACAGGCAGAGTTTCTAACAGTAGAAATACTGGCTGTTCAAGTACCAGGAGTGACTGCATGAGCCAGTCCACCTCCTCTTGCACAAGCCTGGCTTCCAGCTGGGGAGAGCTTCCATGCACCACTGCCCAGACTGTTGGGAGACCTCCCTCCTGCCATCCCGTAAGAATTAGAACTAAGCTCCCAGCACAGACAGGAAAAAAAACTACTAGTCCCGTCTTCCATCCATTGTCCAACTGACTCCTATGAACTCTTCTGCATGAATTGTACATGAAACTCTATTCCCCCTACTAGGCTGTGCCTGACTTTCAGGAGACTAGACCTCGTAATTATGTTCTCTCCGCCAGCGCATCAGCGGTAAGATTGCCTCTTCCTAGATGTTGCCTCTCCAACCTCTTCCTGCCCCTCTCTCCACCTCACTTAAACTCAGACCTAGTGCTCTGCTGTTTTCAACATTTTAATGTGACATGGGCTGTCCAGGGTTCCTCTGACTCAACCTTAAGGATGCAGATCACCCCTCTTAGGGGTACATGGTCAGGGTCTGGCACTTCTGTTGCTTGGTTTGCTTTCCAGTTTCTCTGCCAGTCCTTTTCCACATTTCTAGTGGGAATCTTCTGACTTTTTTTATTGCTAATGGAGCAACTGAAAGGAAAAAAACCTCAAAGGTTAGCCTTTCTGGATGGTTCCAGCTGTACACTGGCAATTTCACATGCATGACTACCTGATCAGTACTGTAGTATCAGTGCTCAGAGGCTTTGTTGCTGGTCAAGAGAAGCAAAGGTGGAGGAACTGCTCTGCTACCCATCGTGTCAATAACGCAGTAGGGTGACAGTGCAGGCTTGTCTATTCTGCAAGTAGAGGTAATTTTTTTTCCTTTCATCTTGGGGCCTGTCTATTGGCAGCTGTTATGCAGTCAGATGTGCTGAGGGTGGGTGAATAGCCCCTTGCATCTCTACTGTGTTGCACTGAGTGGTTGTGGTCAAGCAATTGACTTTGTGCTGTGTTCACAGCTCCCCATTGCACAACGTCACATTTCTCGTTAAAATGTTGAAAACTGATCATCTTGCTTCCTAAATAGCATTCAGAACAACACTGATGCCTGTTAGTAGAGTAATCTGGAAGTGGGATCTGTAGATATGAAAAAGGACAGCCCAACCTTCTAGCAAACAAAAAACATCATGGAAACAAGTTGGATTTGGTTAATGGGAAACCAATCCCATTTGGAGAAAGAGGTATGTCTGAGCTGATAGCATCAGTGTTAGTTCCCAGGGGCATCTGTCCTGACCTTCTTGGAGAGCGATGCTGGGATCAGAAATAGCTTTGCAGAATAGCTAGAAAACCATTTCCACAGGTAACGGGCACAGTGATGAGACGCCTTAGGAAGAAGCTGATACTGGTGATGCTGTACCAATTGCTCAGTTTCCATCTCTTCTAGTGCAGCAACTAGCAGCGAGCCTGTGGCTCTGGCTTCTCCGTTGGAAAAGTCTGTTCCAAGGACAGCGCAATAATGGACTAAAACTTAGCTCTAAGAGAATGAAAGGAAAGAAACTGGGCTTTCCCTGCCTCTGAATAGCTCTGATTAGACCAGGGTTTCCTGATCATTCCCCAAGGCTTTCTAAAGCAGACCTGAAGGCAAGCATTTGTATAATATGCATTAGCATCTTGCAGAGTGCCCAGATGCTCAGTTGAACACGTCTAGTCATCACCGAACTGCAAGCTGATCTGCTTTTGCTGTATTGCAAAGCTGTTCTGGGGAGCAGATGCCAAGTACAGTAACATGACAAGAGAAACAGATTGGGGGGGGGGGGTTTAGCCCACCCATGTCTACCCTGACACATCTCTGCCTAGTTCAGTGGTCCCTCTTCAGAGCTCTGCTAGAGAAGCTCTGACAGCAATGATGATTATATCTGACAGTTAGAGCAGGGCTCTAGGAGACAGACTTGCTCTAGGTAAGCAGCCAGCACTGACCTTGATCACTTAATTGTGTTTGATGGTTGCACAGCAGGGCCTGCTACCAGGAGTGCCCGTAGGAAACCCACTGGCCTAGCCAGCAGTGGTCCTTGTGGCTTCCAAAACTGTTTCAGAGGTTGCAGTTAGTGGTTGAAGTACCACCTAAAGTCCAGCTGTACTATCAGGGTGACCTGAATAACAACTGGCATCTCTAATTAGCCAAATACGGGCTGAGCCCAGACTGCTGCCCAGCTCTGTGCAGGCAGGACTGCTTGCAACAAGCTCTCTAATCCCAGCATTCATCCCAAAGGGTCAGGCACTGCAGCAAGGTAGGAGCTCTTCATACTGTTGCTCTGCTTTTCTTCCAGGCCAGAATCCTTGTGCTACTTTAGTCTTAAGTGTGTACTGACAGTATAGAGCAGTGGTTGCTGCTTACCTTGCTGTTGAGCTCTGCTTCTTTCTGGAGCAAGGGATTGCTTATGCCCAGGTAACAACTTGTCTTACAGGTGAGCAAACAGGTCAGCTCTCTCCGGGACCATATGCTCTCACCAGGGCTTCAATTTGGATTCTAAATTTATGTTGTTGATTTTTTGAGAGGTGGATAACATGGTGCTTTTATTATATTTTTTTTTTTTCCCCTTCCATAACAGGAGGGCTTAGATGGAATTAGATCCACCTGGAGACAAGCATCTCCCTTGTGTTGTATGAGTTGGAGGCTGAGGAACCATTTCTCCTCTCTCCCACACTGACCTTTTGGTTTTGTGTAAGAAGGTGTACGTGGGCTGTGTAAGCCTAAATATCCCTTTCTCTCAGACCCCACCCCTTGTCATGCACTGTACTCTTAGGAATGATTCCAAGAAAAACATATTGAGTACCTTAAAGAGGGTTCCTCTGGCTTGAGCTGGGGTGGAGGAAGACAGGTGCAGATCATGGCCTTTTCTGCTCTCTGAGCTGTCTGAAATGCTTCTGACTAGTGCTGCATAGTGCCTTAGCCCAGGGATAGATCTGGGCAAAGCTGGACTGCGCCAGAGCACCATAGGGTCAGAGCTGGAGATTGCACAGCAAGGCCAACAGAAGAGGAACAGATCTGGCCACAAATTCAGTGAGTACTACAGTGATTAAATGGGCCCAAAATGGCTTCAGTACTGTCTACAGCATCTAAGTAGGAATACCTGCAGCCAGAGTGAAGCTTCCCATTGCCTCCATAGTAAACCTTGTTCCAAAAACATAGAATCATTTAGGTTGGAAAAGACC
Source organism: Pandion haliaetus (assembly GCA_013401275.1). Taxonomy (NCBI): domain Eukaryota; kingdom Metazoa; phylum Chordata; class Aves; order Accipitriformes; family Pandionidae; genus Pandion; species Pandion haliaetus. Next base: position 39,144 of record VYZV01023958.1, read on the forward strand.
TTTAAGATCATCGAGTCCAACCATCAACCATGCCCACTAAACCATGTCCTGAAGTGCCCTGTCTACATGCTTTTTGAATACTTCCAGGGATGATGACTCAACCACTTCCCTGGGCAGGCTGTTCCAATGCCTAACGACCCCTTCAGTAAAGAAATTTTTCCTAATATCCAATCTAAACCTCCCCTGGTGCAACTTGAGGCCATTTCCTCTTTGTCCTGTCACCAGCCACCTGACAGAAGAGACCAGCACCCACCTCACTACAACCTCCTTTCAGGTAGTTGTCTGTAGAGAGCAATAAGGTCTCCCCTCAGCCTCCTTTTCTCCAGACTAAACAACCCCAGTTCCCTCAGCCGCTCTTCATAAGACTCGTGCTCCAGGCTCCCTCACCACCTTCGTTGCCCTTCTCTGGACACCTTCTCCAGCGCCTCAGTGTCTTCCCTGTAGTGGGGGGCCCAAAACTGAACACAGTACTCAAGGTGCGGCCTCACCAGTGCCGAGTACATGGGGACGATCACTTCCCTGCTCCTGCTGGCCACACTGTTTCTGATCCAGGCCAGGATGCCGTTGGCCTTCTTGGCCGCCTGGGCACACTGCTGGCTCATATTTAGCCAGCTGTCAAGCAGCAGCCCCAGGTCCTTTTCCGCTGGGCAGCTTTCCAGCCACACTTCCCCAAGCCTGTAGCACTGCATGGGGTTGTTGCGACCAAAGTGCAGGACCCGGCACTTGGCCTTGTTGAACCTCATACGATTGGCCTCGGCCCAACGATCCAGCCTGTCCAGATCCCTCTGTAGAGCCTTCCTACCCTTGAGCAGATCAACCCTCCCTCCCAACTTGGTGTCACCTGCAAACTTACTGAGGGTGCACTCAATCCCCTCATCCAGAATTAAAGAGAACCGGCCCCAGTACTGAGCCCTGGGGAACACCACTTGGGACCTACTGCCAACTGGATTTAACTCCATTCACCACAACCCTCTGGGCTCATCCAGCCAGCCAGTTTTTTACCCAGCAAAGAGTACAACATGAGGGTGTGCTGACAGGGGTCTTGTGCCAGAGCAGCAGTTCAAGCTAGGACCTGCTTCTCAGCTGCCTACAAGGCTCTTCCCACCATCTGCCTTCCAGAGTAGGAGCTCTTAGACTGAGAAGGGGAAGGGGCTTATATCACCACGCATGACTGAAATTCTGCAAGCTTTATTTGAAACAGTTTCTGACTTACAGTAACAAAACATCCACCTAAAGATCAGAAAAGACACCCAGCTGCAGTGCACCGAGCGCTGCGCAGGGACAGCCTGTGATCATAAGGGAACCAGCTACAATAACTCTGTTCAAGTAAGAAGAGATGCCAATCAGGCTACGTACCATGGAAGAGGAACTGAGCTGTAGGCCAGGGGGTAGAACCCAGAACAGGAGCAGGCAGCAAGCCAAGGAACCTGGCACAACACCTTCCTCCTTCAGCCCTTCACCAGTGCAGGTAGCTCCTGCAGGTGTTTGTTATATTGACTGGTGAAGTTGTCTTCTGCCCTTGGGGCTACCACAGCCCATCTGAGGGCAGTTGCTGGTGAGCAAACCTTAACAAGACTCAGCTGGGAGACCCTGGGTCTAAACAGAGTGTGTTCTCCCTCTGACACCACAGCATCCAGCACAAGGCTTCTAGGTGGCTGCAATGCAAATTCAGCCATGCTATGGTGAACTTCCCTGATCTGCAAAGGTGATACTGGAGGGTGAAGCTAAGGTCCTCAGAGGCCATCTCCCCTGGCCCCACTGATGTGGGGTGTTACTGGCAGGCTGGTATGCTCCCAGTTGATCCAGGATGACTCCTCTTCATGTTGCCAGGGCTGAGAGAGTAGTAGTCTGCCAACGAAAGGCCAAGCCGAGGACCTCTGGGAAGGATCAATGTGTTTTTCTACCTTTTCTCTCCCTTCCCCATTGCTGTGCGTGACTTATGTTGTTAATTGTTTCATGTCCTGGAGCCAGATCCCAGCAAGCAGCTGGCAGTGTTGTGCTGCCCCAAATGTGCCTCTGTGTGTGAGGAGAGTAGGAAGGAGTAGCATGATGTTTTGCCTGGCTCAAAGGCAGCATCCAGCCATTGCTTCCTCCTTGCTATAGCTAAACGTGCCTCTTGGTAGTACAGATTGGCATGATCCCATTAACCTGGGCTCTCTAGACCAGTGGGTGAGGAACACTGGCCTCTGACTGGCTTGAGCTCATGGCAGCTCCCAGGACCTGTTCATGGGCTCAAGCAGCTCACTTGCCTCCCCACAATCCTAAAAGAAGGGCTGTCCTTCAACATCAATCTCTGTAGGCTTCAGTAAAGTAACCCTTGCTGTTCAGAGAACTCTGCTGCTAAATTGCTTTCCTCCTGGAGCCCACTGAATGCAGTTGCTGTGACAGCCCTGGCAGGGAGCAGAGCTGGAGTGCTGCTGGCTCTGGTGGCATAGACTTACTCTTCTATTGTGAAACTGAGGTGCAGAAATGAGGGCAAGGGGCATCAGTCTGGCAGCTGCTGCTGGGTGAAGGGCTAGCTTGTCCCTGGAGTTGGCCTGCTGTGTCCACGGAGCGTCCTTGCCAATTGGTGTTAATGCCAAGTGCTTCTCGATGTCTCCAACACTGATCTTTCCTGTTGCTCTGTGGCCCCTACAGCTTTGGAGTGACGAGGTGGAAAAAGTAAGTATCCAGCTGAAATTGTACTCAAACCTTCTGGGAGTGCTGGTGGTTTAGAGGGTGGGGGTGCTGTGGACTCCTTCCTGCTTGTGTGCCTGCACACATGCAGGGAAGGATCAGTGGGATGTTGCTGTTGTCAGCCCCAGTCCTGATCCTGCAGCTGTATGGTTCAGTGTGACTCTGACAGGGGCTTCGGAAGAGCCTGCCTCATGGGCCAGTTGGCTGTACCTGGTGTGAGAGACTTCCTAGGCAAACCAGGCGTGCATTTGTATGTGATAAAAGACCACTCTGAGAACCCTGCACTGGTGTTGCAGGAGCAGAGGTGATGCACTGTGATGTGATTCAGCTCTGCTCCTCTGGCAAAGGCCCTGCCTGCTCCAATTTTGCATGTGCCATGCATTAGCCTCTAGTAGCCCCTTGCCTGCTTCTTCTCGGGTCTGAGCAGGAGCTCTAAGCAGAGCTGAAGCAAGGACAGAGGACTTCCCCATGAACAGCCCCAGCTGCCGGAGGGAACAGCTCTGTCAGGAGGGCAGGGTGGGAGGTTTGGAGCCTATCGTGGAGTTGATTCTGTCTGGGTGAGCTGCACTTCCCCTTCTGAGTGGATCCATGGAGGCAAAGTCTCAGATCCTGTTTATTTTCTGGGCTCCACAAGGGGAGTGTCACTTGTCCATGAAGATGGATGGAGAGCTGCTAGTGGACTAGAGACCAGGGTGAACTCTCTGTGGAGCTCCAGCATGGTGTGGAGCTTCCAGAGACACCATCTGGGATCCCATTGTCTTTCATACCTCAAACACCCCCAGCAGATGTTAGCCTGAAGCCTGAACTGCAAGGTGGTAGAATGGCACATTCCTGCATGCTGTGCATGATAGCAACCTATTACTGCCTTACTCTAAATGCATCATCAGAGCAGACTGGCTGTTTTTGAACCAGGTCATCCTGTACTTTAAATCCCTCAGTCCCTCAAACAAATAAGCTGACTGCAGTCAGCTCTAAGTATGCAAGGCTCTGTTCCTCTATCCTAGTTGGATAGACCAAAGTATGTCAGTAAACTGCAAAGCTTGCTGTGTCTTGGAGAAGCACAAGACTGGAAGGGATCTTCCAGGTCACAGTCTGGTGCTGCCTTTATAGGAAACTGCATCCTGCAACTGCTCAGAGCTAGCAGGGAGAGGCAACGGGTCAAATCCCAGGCAGTGCCAAATGGAGCTGGGTCTGCCTGTCACAAGTTTCAAATAGCTCTGCTGCTACTGAAGTCTCTGCTCAGCTCACTGGAGCAAGAATCTCTTGGTGCTTAGTAAGGCATTGCACTGGTATTTCCTGTAATGTTCCCCCTTCTCCTTTAAATAATCCCTTTCATACAGAGGATGCAAGAAAATAGATCAGTTGTAGCTTAAAATAGACAAATCTGATTAGAAGACAGTCAAAGCATCTTTGTTCTAGCCTAGCTGTACAACAGTACTGGTAACGCTATTACCAGATGAGAGATGTAATGGCCCACAGCAGCTCCTCTAGCTTGCCCTGCTGAGAAAGCTGGGTCTCCTCTGGGGTGACCCTGCTCAGAAACACCAGCAACGTGGCCTCTGCTCTGAGGCTATCAACCTGTCTGGATTAGCCCTCTGGGGTCAATTCCAGACAGGTCGCTCCTGTGCCAGAATGAGCAGGGCATTTCCAAAGCAGCAAAAGGAGCTCTCTCCCAGAATTGGTGCTGTCTAGGAACCACTGCACCAAGGCAGGCAGCCCTCCGATTGCTGCACCCTCCTGGAGAAGTGGAAGAGGACACAGAACCCATACTCCTCTCCTTCCAGTAAGCTGTAGCTGAGTGGACATCACTCTTCTGTGCTATCGGTCACAGCACATCCTAAGAGGGAACTGGCATGTTCTGAGTGGCGTTAAGAAGTAATGCATGCTAGGGAGAACCAATGTGCCTGTCACCCCTTTCCCTCTGGCAGCAGGAGGGGAGAGCAGGCACCAGAGCACCTGACTGCTCCAACACTTCTGAAGCTCTTTCTTTGCAAGGATCCACCTGGGTTTTGTGGTACTGCAAAACTGCCCTAGTGTAAATATGCTGTTTAGGGGGTGGGGGAGGGAGAGGTCTTCTGTCTAGTTGGTAAAGAGGGTCTCTAGTATCAGTCTGTCTTTGAATTGCCAATGTCTGCTGCATAGTTCCTTCTATTAATTGTTGTTTAATTCCTCCTAGCTCAAAATAAGTAAGTAGCTTCAAAGCAGAGCCTTGGGTAGAAGTTGGATTGGGATGTTTATCTCCATTGCAGAGAGATTTAGTTAGTAACAGCATTTTGGTAAATGCTCCCTGGCCTCAGCCTTTGTTCTGTGATGATAAAAAGAACACTGGTAGAAATTGCACTTCTGGAGAGAAACTTAGGCAGGCAGTCACATTCCTGCACCTATAGGCTTAGAAAGAGGGGGTTAAAACAACGGGTGCTGGCATGGGACTGGCTTTCCGCATACCTCAGGATTAACAAAGCCTCTCCATCTTCATGCTCTAGTCCTGTAGGATTAGGAGATCCCAGCTTGATGCATCAGTCTTGAGCTGCCACTCCATGACCTGCAATGATCCAATGCAGGATCAAGCTGAAATACAGCCAGAGGCCTCTGGGATCCTAACCCAGGGTGTCTTGTGCCTGATGCTCAGTGTCACAGGTGCACATGGATCCTACTGAGCCAGCAGCACACTTGTCTCAGTGCCAAAGGGGCATGCTGGTGGAGGAGGTGGGTGTTGCCTCTCCCTGGAAGAGGCAGAACAGGGGTCCTTGCCTTGTGCTGTCTTTAACACCCTGTCCCGTTTTACAGGCAGAACACGAGCTGCGGCTCACACAGACTGAGTTTGATCGACAGGCAGAGGTCACACGTCTCCTGCTGGAGGGGATCAGCAGCACACATGTGAGTCTTCCTAGGTCACTGGGGGGGTGCCAGGGACTACAGAGACGCTTGGCGCCTTTCTAGAAGAATGCCAAGAGGATGATGGAGCCCTGTGTTGGGAGTAGTAGGTAGAAGAGGTCATAATTTTGGATGCTACAGCAGCCACCTCATAAGACCTGGCATGCTCAAAGTAAAAATACAATGAACCATGCACAAGCAGTGCCACTGTGGCATCTGCAGTCCTCGAAATGCTTCCAAGCCAGAGAAACGTTGCTGTTCTCACTAGAGCTGTGGGCTGGCCACATGGGCATGGCTGGAGCACCCTGAGCAGCCTCCTTTCTGAGATCACCCTTGGGCCTATGCAACATTCCCAAACTTAACAAATTAGTGCATTCAAGCCAACCAAGTAACTCTCTTAAATGCTGGCCTGCACAAGTCTGCTTCCCTTGGGGTAGGAAGTAGCTGCAGGAAGAGGGTTCCTGTGCCTGGCACCCAAACTCACAGACCATCTTATGGTCCTTCTCCCTCCAGGTGAATCATCTTCGCTGTCTCCATGAGTTTGTGGAGTCTCAGACCAACTACTATGCTCAGTGTTACCAATACATGCTGGACCTGCAGAAGCAACTGGGCAGGTGAGAAGAGACTTCTGTTACTACTCCCTCATCTGGTTACCCCTAGCTGAGGCCTCCTTCCCCATCCCACATCATAATGTTGGGTAGAAGTTTTAAAGTCCCCTCCAAGCTCTGACACGGCTTCTGAGCTTACGGAATGGTGACCGATCCTGGTGGCAGTGCATTTAGAGTGGGCTTTGCCATTGGATTCATCTGGGTTTTAAATGTTCATCTCAAAGCATGATGGCCATGAGAGTTCGACCATTCTTCCTCTAATTAGTCAAATCGCATGAGAGACAAATTCCTGTTGCCAAGCAGTGAGCCTGAGTGTGCTCAGCTGCAGCAGTAACTAATTCTGTGCTGCTGGCTGCACATCCCGTGGGTGCAGGCAGGGCTGTTTTGTCTGTTACCTGTCACATCAGCGCGGTGGCCTGGCCCAGGAGGAGCTGTTGCCTCTACATGATCACTCACTACTCCTGTTCCATTCTTTTCCATGCTTGCAGCTCCAAAGGAGAAATGTAAGTAAGATATTGCACACAACTAGCTCTAAGAGCTCAAGGCTCTCTGCCTCAGCCAAACTCTAGAGTCTCTGCAGACTTGCTGCAAGGGCCAGAGCTGCACTCCCTTAGTGCAGAGGCGGGTATCTACAGATAAATGAAACTTGAGCTGCCTCTATGCAGAGAGCCCAGAAAGTCTGGGAGCTTCCAGTTGTGGTATCCAGTTTAACAGCAACAATGACTGTCTTTCTCCTGAAGAACTAGCAGACTAAGCAGATAACACAGACCACGTGAGAGCAGGGCAAGGACACAGCACAATGGACCCAGTAAAACAGTTGCAGAGCCAAGAATAGCACCAGCCCAGACACTGGTGCCAGGCTTCAGTCTCATACTCTGCAAGTTAGGTGCCAGGCCTATAACAGGACACTGGAATCAAAATAAGCAGACAAATACTACCTGTTGCATAGTCTTAGCACCTCAGAACTGAGTGCATTTCCCCACTTAAAGGGCAGTGTAGATGTGTTACAGCTGTTAGCTGCAACTCTTGAGCATCATCTCTGCAGTGTAACTACTGAACGAAAGAGCTCTTTCTTGGTTCCTCATACTACAGCCTTACCGAACTCTGCTTTTTTTCTCCTGTGTAAGATTTTCAGGCACATTTGTAGGCAATGCAGAATCCACATCTCCTCCCCCAGCTGCTACCTCTCCAGCTGTTGCTGCTGCCACACTCCCTGCTGTGCCTACTATTCCAGTTGTGCCCACAATTGTTGGGGTGCCTAATACCGTGGCAGAGAGTGTACTCAACCCAAATGAAGTCAAGCCTCCTGCCAGTGGGACACGGAAGGCCAGAGTCCTCTATGATTATGAAGCAGCTGACAGCACTGAGCTGGCTCTTCTTGCAGATGAGGTTGGTAGCTTTCCTTTGCACTGAATTTTGCTGTAACTGCCTAGCAGCCCACTGCATGCTCAGCAAGGTCTTAGTTACTTTTCCTGCCCCTAAACCCCGTTTTATGGAACTGCTAATACAGTCTTTTCCTTGACACTAGCAACCACTGAGTTGCAGTGAGCTCATGCTCGTGGCCATTTCCCCCCAATAACTCTTCTATTCCTATTGGAGTCTAGCTGTACTCAGCTAACAAAATACCCCAATACTTAGTATCTTCACTGTGACCCTCAAATATGCTGAGAAAAAAAGGAAATTCAGCAAGTTGCAAACTCTTTTGTTCACTAGATGAACTTTTGTATTCAGAAGGGATGACATAACTGTATCGTGCCACCCTGTATGCAAAAATACCTTAAGTCAGTTTGGAGAATGAAAAGGCAACAGGGACACCACTGGGCAGATTGCTGTAGCTCTTGTATTAAAGCTGCAGATAGCTCCAGGGAAGGGCCACAGATGCCTGCTAAATGAACTTCAGGAATTATTGTTCTTTCAGTACCTGTCTGAACTTCTGGTCTCTGTCTAATGCCGTCTTCTCTCCCCAGATGATCACTGTGTACAGCCTGCCAGGCATGGATCCAGACTGGCTCATAGGGGAAAGAGGGAACCAGAAAGGGAAAGTTCCTGTCACTTACTTGGAACTGTTAAGTTAAATGTCTCCATGAAGAAGAATGTACAAGCAGAATGCACCCCTCATCTTCTGGCACTTCTAATGCGGATTTCTTCATCCGAGACCATTGCTCTCTTCAGGGTTGACACTCCATTGCTAATACGGGAATTGTGGGAAAGAAGTGGTAAAACTGTTACAGGAAGGTTTTGGGAAAGGGCTGATGGCACCCAAGACTGAATTTGTTAAGTACCAGTGCAGCCTGCTTGGAGGTTAGTCTTGATGGTGCAAGATTCCTTGATTACTTTTTTCCTACCCTACCCTAGCCTTGTTTATTGCAGTGGCTTTCCCAGGGCCAGCAAGCTGTCTCCCTCAGCAGCTGCTCATGGAGTTTAAGTTACACTTCCCTTGTGTCTGGTGTGGGTTAGTGCCTGTCTGCCCTTCCTCTCCTCTCTCTTCTTCAGCAGTAGAATTGCCTAAGTCAAACCATCAAGCATTCCAGTGGGGAAGTGTCCCACACAAACCCTCTGACCTGTCCTAGCTCTTAAGGCAAGGAAGCTGAATTCAAGAATTAAAAGCCTGTTAAACCCATCCACCTTGCTCAGAGCAACCTGTGGGAGAACAGTTATGCAAGGCTCTCCAAGAGCCATGCTTACTGCCGTGGTGCCTGATGGCTTCAATCTAAAACTGTCCTCTGAAGCTGGAAGGAAATTTCTTTGTGAAGACCGACCTAATAACATAGGGCCTGTATGTCAAAAATCAAACCTCAGTGCAAGGGACCATGCATCTTGCTTGCATTTCCTCTGAGAAACTGCTCTTGGGACTGCAAAGAGTTTACAAGCCTTTTTTACAAGCTCTGCTACCTGTGTTAATTGCCCAGGCTCTTCTTTCAGTGTGTCTGTTCCAGACATGTTTTAGCCTGACTTTATTTTCACCCTAGATCACTGATTTGACTAATGCTTCCCCACCCATCTCAGCAGTGAACAGACTTGGTGCATCCTAGTACGGTAAGGGATAGTCGCATTTGCTGTTATCCAACAATGAGCTATTCTTGGCCATACACACACTAAATGATCCAGGCTACTTTTGACGTATGTGGTGGTTTAGCTCAAAGGGAGCACTCGGGTGTGTATGCCTTTTAACCCTATAATGAGCTTTTTAGCTAGAGCTCGCCTAAAGGACTTCCACTGCTGCGTAACTAGTTTTCCACTCAAGCTGGATGGAAGAGAAACTCACCTGCACCAAGCTCTCTGTTCAAAACCTTCCACTTGGTATGTCAGAACTAACTTTGCTTGTTTATTATCTTTTGCACTTACCCCAATGGTATCATGTCCACTCTAATGTAACAGGGCACTGAGCACCTGTGAACGTAGGGCTCATGGTTTTCAGCACTTATTTGCCAATAAACAAACTGCCTGACCTCCTGCCTCAGCATCTTGTGTGGGTTCAGGGCTGCCCTCGCTCTCCAGCCACACGACTGCAGGGACAAGCAGCGCTGGCAGGGAGGCAGCTCAGGTGGGAGCTGTGCCGTTCTGCTATCCCAGTCTTGGAAGCTGGGTGTAAAAGCAAAACAAAGCTGCTAATCCTTCCTGCCCCAGCTGACACTCTCACCGTGCCTTAAGATTGTTAATATCTTGCAGTTCCCTTCCCAGATGACACATCTCAGTTGTACTACAGATTCAGGAACTCTTAAGAAACAGCAGCTCCCTCCTTAACCTGAAGCAAAAATAGAGCAGCAGTATGACTTTAGCTGCTGAGAGACTGGAGATGCTATTCTAGATCTAACAGACTTTTGTTGCTATGGAAACCAGATCTGCTGCTAATCTAAAATCCTAAAGCCTTGTCCCTAGCACCCAGCTTGGAAAGAACTCCGAGGAAAAGCAGCTGTTGAAATGCTCTGTAGTGTAACAACAGTGCTCAGGTTTTGTGGTTAAACTCTAATGACAGGGAATGGGGAAATCAAATCATGTTACTGTTTTAGTTAGTTTTACAATTGCCATGATTACCGCTACCAGTTTTACCTTTTATAGATCTACCCCTGCTATTTCCCTTCCAGCTTCCAGTATGTATAGCTTTCCCTCAGGCCAGCGACATCTCTGTTTCCCTGCTATCCCCCTCCCTGGTGCGTTAAAGAAAGAAGAACAACAGCTTTAGCAAAAACAGCAGCAGCTTAATGATGCAAAAAATGGTGTCTCTCTCTTCCCTCAGAACAGCCAGAAGGAAGTCTGTTCCTGGCACCAGTGCTCCCTTCCCTCTGCATTAGGAAAGAGCACATGCAAAATCTATTGCTACTCCTACTCCTAATAGGCTCTCTATAGAAAGATTACACTCTCGTGCGGCTTATTTGCAGATGTCATGGTGAGCCACCCTTGGCTGAAGGCTGTTCCATGCCCCTTTGTGGCTGAAGGGCAGGAAAAGGTACAATTCAGGGCTGAAATGCTGCTGTCTAAAGCAAAGCTGTAGCTCTAAAACACAGACGTAACCAACGGCATCCACTGTTCTTTGCTATCTGGCACCAAGGACTCCTGCCTGGTACTATAAACTCTCACTCTAGTGCTTGAGTAAATATCTAAAAGAATGTATTACTTCTCCCTAAATTCTCATTCTATGCATTCTTGTTGAACACTAATAAAGTGATTAGCACACTGCGGGTAACTTCAAAAGCTGTAACAAAAGGAAAGAGACCTACCAGAGCTTTCAAATAACAGCCCTAAGCACTACTGAACTTGCTTAGATGTACTGGATTCTGGCTTTACTTCCACACCCCATAGCTACCTGTCACCAGTTTGCTATCTTCTCTGCACAGTTCTTCACCTTCAAATCTCCATGCTCGCAGTCATAGTTGCCCTGTGGCAGAAAGTGTTAATGGTTACAGGTAAACCCAGCTGAACACGATCAGGCTAGGACTACCACACCACCTCCCTCACTGCCAGAGCAGCTCACCTGTTTTTGGAAGGTAATCAAGCTCTTCTTCCCTCTACTTGAAGACTACTTTGCTCCAGCCAGCTCGTTCAAATCTCTCCAAAGCCTCCAGGGCAAGTAAAACTAGATCAAACAAGTGTGCTAGAATATCACCATCACTTAAGCTTACAAGGAAAAGGAAAAAAAAAAAAAACCCTCAAAGCAAGATAATCTAATTTTCTCACTCTAGTCTCTTAAAACCATCGAGATTAAAAAGGTTCTGACTGGCAAAACAATCGAGTGTCTCTTTAGGAAAGAATTGGTAGGTTACTAGCTCACAGCTACACTGAAATTTGATTTCTTACCTTAGAAAAGTCTGTCTAGATTTCAGGCTTTATTTTAAGCAGTAATCACTGACCTTCTCTTACTGTCTCCCATCACACATTGAGGCTTAGAACCTTAAAGAGTTTGTTGATCTCCTTGAGAAAGCTACAACAGCATGATGCAACTTCACTGGAGACAGTGTCTTTCTTCTGGCTTGAACCTGTGCCCTCCCCTGCTGCTGCAACAGGCAGAGTAGCAGCTTGCACCTGTGCACAGAGTAATCCGTGTGCGCGGTCCACACCATCATGTGCAGAAGAATAATTCCTGAGGAACATTTTACAGTGATGCTCGTTTAAAACCTCCTACAAGTTCCCCAACATGAGACTAAGAGAAAGGGAGTGGGTGTGGGAAAGCCAAGGGAAATCAACCTTTGATTATAATCGCTTCAAGTGGTATCTGGATTGTCACTCACAAGCCACAGCTCGCATCACTGTTAGCTGGGACTTCAGCCCACTTGACGGAGCAGAACTACTACACAGAAGATGCAGAATTGGTGCTGCAGGCTGCCATGCCCAATACAAAACCATGAACCCAGCTGCTGCCTATAAAGTTTTTAATATCAGTATAAATAGGGCACAGTTACAAAAAACTGCAAGACTGGAGCGATGGAATTTTGACTTAAAAAACCTTGAGTGAGGCCTTGCTCTTCAGAAACACACACAACACACAGACTGCAGGGTGAAGGGAAGGCGTGAGCACACATACAACATCTTGCCTTGAACCATTCAGTACAAAAATAGCAGTAGAAAGATGGTCTCTGAATTGCTGGGTGATCCCTTGGTTGTGCCTTAACTGGACTCTTGACTGCGAGGGAGAGGCAGATTGCACCTTGTGTTAAAAGCAGAGTTAATGCCCAGCGGAAAGTTCGTCTCCTCTCTCCATCCAGCCACAGCTTCCCCAGCTGAGGTACAAGCTACAAAAATAAAGGTTTTGACTGTTCAGCACTTGTACCCAGCCAGGATGCTCTAACAGATGGAGCGAGCAGGCTGTGCATGTGGGCTGATCACCAAGAGCTGCTCTCCTTACATTCACTCTGCTACTAGGTTGCAAGAGTTCAATGGGATCTCCCTGCTCTGCCCACACCAGGCCTCCCTCTCTTTCCCAGTCCTTGTTACAAGCTCTGCCAAAGGTGATGCCTTCTGCGGTGGACACAAAACATTCCGGTGCACATCCTGAAAAGGGAGGCAGGGGCAGGATAGAATCTTATCTCTGCACGTGCCGGACAAAGGCCTGCACGAGCTGAAACAAAGGCTCCTGCCCCTCGGGACCCAGCTTGGAGGCAGACTTTCCTTGGGGAGAGGGCAGGACCCCGCTGGCAGGTGAGGAGGGACCACCACGGCGGAAGTAACGAGACAGGCTGGAGAGCAGCGTACTCTGAAATCAGAAGCACGTAACAAGTTAGCTTCTTTCAAACACATGCCCCTCTCCCTCCCCAAACAAGGTGCTGGTGGCAGGGGAACAGGCGCCAGTATGAGCAGCCCAAGATGCCTAAGGCTGTTGACTCATGCTGGGGAATGGGCTCTACTGGGCAGCCAAAGACAAATGACCTTCTCCCACAAGACACATTTACACGGAACAGCAGGGATGGATGGTACAAGCTGCTTACCAGCTCAGAGCTGAGCTCCTGTTTCATCCGCTGCTTATCACGGGGGTGCACAGCTGGGTCTCTCAAGTACCGAACAGCCTGGGAGATGAGCAGGTAGAAACAGTTTTCCATTGTAAACATAAGCAGAGACCTGTGCAAAGAAAAACACATCAGCAGGAGGCAAAAAGGTCAGCACACTCTAGTTTCAAGGTCAAATACCCTTAAGAAAGACTTCACACACAGGGTACATATGAGGGAACACTGTTACTGCTCACATTCTGCTCAGCGATACCCAAAAGCTATGGTCTGCAGAGTAGAAACTCCCGTTGGCTGTCAGGGAAGTCTGATTTAAATATACTGATAAATAAGCATTCAACTCTCTACACTGCATCTTAGGATGGGATGGCTTCATACACCCTCCCCAAAAAAATACCTGCTTACTTTGGAGAGCTTCTGATGGGCTATCTGAACTCCTTGGATTCAGAGGGAGCAGCTCTGAAGCTACACGAATGCCTGCAAACCTCAGTTCTGATCTGAGGAGTATTAGGTTCTGCTCCTTGGCCATGACTAAAGCAAACAGCTAGAAACTTACTTGAGGGTTTTGGTTCCCTCTTGCATATTCAGCCCTGCAGCCTGAGGGAAAGGTTCCTTCTTCTTATCCAGCTGAGATGGGAAAAAAAAGACAGGCATTAGAGACAGGAGATACAAAAGAGGTAACACTCCCGCTCTTCAAAGTATCAGTCGAATAAGCGCTCTGAGATCACTGCAACTGCTGTGCTCTCCCAAACAGAGAAATGGCTAGTACCTCTCCCAACATGTTGAGGGCCACGTTGACTGTGGCAAGAAGGGTCCCAAAGGAAGGTGCGACATCTGAATCAAAGGCTGGTGTGGTGAAACTCAAAACGAAGAGCACGTTGTACTCAGCAAGGTCCAGTGACTGTGGAGAAACAGAAAGTGGAGTGAGTGACCCCGAGGCCATGAGTATACTCTTGTCACAGTAACAGGAATACCTAGTCCCTGTATCACACTTTTTGTATAGAGAATTAGAAGCACTGAGATAATTTCCCAAATCTCAAGTATACAGATGGAGCAGTAGAGCGCATTCTGTACAGCACTGCACAATCAGACATACGGCTCTCCTCACATGAATGAACGTTCTCCAACTCCTAAGCTGTGCAGCTTGCCACCAAGTGGCAAGCTAAAGTAATGACTGTTTCCAGGTTGTTCTCAACACCAGGCATATGTACGTAGAGGCACAGGAAAAGGAAGTTAACTAACCAAAAGTTAGCAGCAAACACTGCCAGAATCAAGGATTAAACCTTCCTTTTCGGAACTTGAAGACCAGCCACTAGGTCACACCGACACAGAAGGATAACAAAAGGATGTCTCTTCTGAAGAGTGGCATACTGAGGATACAAACCTAGCTGGGTTATTAGTCTGCTTGAGTAAGTTTACATGTACACAGCGTTGTGCAGATCACACACAAGCTCAGCCAAGCCTTCCTTTCACACTCATCAGCGCCTGATTCCTAAGGGGAATTCCTTGTGTCCTGCCTTCCTGCTTTGTGCAGCAGAACAGCAGGCAGATGTATGATGGGCTCATTGTCTAAAGCAGGACAGACTACGCCTCACCACGCAGACCTAGAACATCAGTTGATATGCTGGAAACTGCCCCCCTTCAGGAAGCAGCGTCTCTCCTCTTTCTCTACCTGATCAAGGAGGATCTGGCAGACATCAGGGGTGAAATGGCGCAGGGCAGCAAGAGATTTGCTGAGGATTTTCAAGAGGCTGTACTGCACTGTAAGCAGTGCTTTCTGCTCTGCTGCCTCTGACTCAGGACTGGGATGTTTGGAGGAGGCTTGGGGATTACGCTGCACTCGTGGAGTCACACTTGATGGAAGGGAATCACCATTTTTTGTCTGTGGAGAAAGAAGAAAAGAAAGTCTTGAATACACTTGAATACAGATATCATTATTTCACAATGACAAGTACTTTGAGGGAAAAAAAAATGCTATGAACAAAAGGAATGAGGAAATAAGGCACTCAAAGTCTGTCACCTGCTAGAAGCACAAGAATCTACACTTAGTGTACGTTGGGGGAGGCACTGCATTGCAGGGAGGCAGCTGCAGAGGCTATTTAGATTCCACATTCCAGAAAAAGAATCTCTAATCAACACACCAAGCCTTAGCCATGCTGAAATAACACATCAGTAGCAATGCATTGTCTCCACCTCATGAATCTAAGGATTCCCCATGAACAAGAGCTGTCTCTTGAACAAATTGAATTGGATCAAGGACACGAAATCAACAGTGGCTTAATTAATGGCACTACGGAGTATCACAGCAATGCAGCCTTCTTGCTGCAGTGTAGGCAGCTATAAAATAACAGCATCATTCAAACACAGGCTGCTGTTTCTCTAGGACTGGCATTACACAGTCCAGAGTTTTTAGAGTCCCAACTACTCTTTGCACATTTTTTTTGCTGTGGAGAAATGTAAATCCTAACTATTGATGATTGTTAATAATCACCACTAGGATTACCAACAATCAGTTCAATATCCAAGAGCCTGGATATTGAGTATTTGCCTTTTAACAGGTAGCATCATGGGCATGCAACACTCCTAACTTACAGTTTGGCTTACAGTCCTCATCCTCACCTGCAGGTAGTGCTGGAGCATTTTGCGGCTGTGCAGGAGGGAGGTACAGGCCTGACACAGGTAACACAGATTCACCTGAAATAAATAAGGTGAGGGAGAAATCTCTTAAAAGCTCAAAACCCATTGTCCTGGTTTTGGCCAAGACAGAGTTAATTTTCTTTCTAGTAGCTGGTATAGTGCTATGTTTTCAGTTCAGTATGAGAAGAATGTTGATAACACACACGTTTTCAGTTGTTGCCAAGTAGCGTTTATCCTCAGTCAAGGATTTTTCAGCTTCTCACGCCCAGCCAGCAAGAAGGCTGGAGGGGCACAAGAAGTTGGGAGGGGACACAGCCAGGACAGCTGACCCAAACTGGCCAAAGGGATATTCCGTACCATGTGATGTCATGTCTAGTATATAAACTGGGGGGAGTTGGCCTGAAGCACGGATTGCTGCTCGGGAACTAACTGGGCATCGGTTTGTGAGTGGTGAGCAATTGCATTGGGCATCACTTGTTTTGTATATTCCAATTCTTTTATTATTGTTGTTGTCATTTTGTTATTGTTATCATTATTATTTTCTTCCTTTCTGTTCTATTAAACTGTTCTTATCTCAACCCATGAGTTTTACTTTTTTTTCCCCAATTCTCTCCCCCATCTCACAGGGGAAGTGTGGGGGTGGCTTGGGGAGTGAGCAGCTGCGTGGTGCTTAGTTGCTGGCGGGGGTTAAATCATAACACCCGTCTATTTACTACCATTGGTGGATGTGGAGGCATTCTTAGTGGACACTGGCAGACATGACCATCCTTGAACGCTGAAAAGAAGGAGGCGCAGCAGTAAGTTGGACGGGAGCCCGAGTCGAAGAAGGAACTAAGTAAGAAGTTCAGGGAGTTAACAGCGATGCATGGACTTTTATCAGTCAGCCAATTAAATGCTTAGCTAAGGCGCGTGGACATCATCTTTTAACCAATGATAATGCAAAGGATAGCACGTGGACGAGTCGCAAGAATATATAAACCGTTTGCTTGTTGAATAAAGTGTCTCAGTATCCACACACTGAGTCCGTGCCGTCAATCCCCTCAAATGGTGACCCCAACGTGATTCGGGATAAAGGCGACAGCTCGCGGAAGAGGGCTGCGTTCCGGAGGGCACGTCTCAGCTGAACGATCGTCTCACCGGCTGGACCGAGTGGACAACAGACCCCGGGGCTAAACTATTACCTGTGCAACAAGAACAGGTAAGCAGCTGAGAAACTATAGCTTCCAATATGTCAGTGGAAGAAAAGACTGTGGTAAAGTTGTTTCAACATATTTTGAGAAGAAGACGTATAAAACATGAAACTCATCAGTTATAATTGTTATTAATGTGGCTTAAACAGCAAGGCATACCCACAAACACCTCGGGGGCTTTTGATATAACAACTTGGGAAAAAGCTGCAGAATTGACATGGGAACGTGCTTCCAAAGGTGATCCTACTGCTACACAGGTTATGACTATGTGGCGATTAGTAGAAGAGACTTTAAAGGAACTAAAAAGTAAGAAAAAGGTTGCAAAGGAAGCTAACGCCATATTAGCTGCTGAAGCAACAGCACCACCTCTCACGCAAGATGCTACACAGCAAACAGTGTGTGGTGAGTCAGAACATGAATGTGATTTAGTAGCTGAGAGCAGTGATGAGGACACATCTACAGTTGAGAGTGATATAGGAACACTTGTCTCTCAACTGCGAGAAACAAGATTAACATCACAGCCTGCCAAAAGGAAACAAAAATGAAAAGCTAAGAAACAAGGAGAGAGAGAGGCAAAATGATAGCGACAGCAGCTGTGATAATGATATTGAAAATTATTTAGGGCGCCAAATCAGAAATGGGTAGCGCAAACTACAACTAGAGGGATTAAAGGAGGGAGAGGCAGTAAAACTCGCCCGTCCAGTGATGGTGCAGCCAAATCAACCGGCCACTTATCAACCATTTCAATGGGAACTAATTAAGGAGTTACAAAAATCAGTAGTGCAAAACGGATTAACGGCGCCTTTTACGCAAGCTTTGTTGGAGAATGTAATGTTGGGACATTTAATAATGCCGTATGATGCTTTGCAACTAGCTGCTATGATTTTAACTCCAACGCAGAAATTATTATGGAAAGATAAATGGCTAGAGTTAAGCGAGACGCGAGTGACAGATAATCTGGCACGGCAGGACAGCGATCCGCTCCGAGGAGTGGGGGTGCAGCACTTAATGGGGACGGGTCCTTTCAATATGCCAGAGCTTCAGGCTCAAATGGACCCCATCATTTTAAGAGAATCTGCCCAACTGGCTTTTAAGGCTTTTCAACAATTGCCAGAATCTGGAAAACAGCCTATCTCATTCACTAACATAAGGCAAGGTCC